>SKCR01053972.1:0-87995 GCA_019454045.1 Zanthoxylum bungeanum | reverse complement strand
GGAAACTTGCATCGGTGTACCCAGACACCTCAAGTTCTCCACCTCCATAAATTAAGAAAGCATCCTTAGTTCGTCTAAGATACTTAAGGATATTCTTAACTGCCATCCAGTGACCTTCACCTGGATCGGCCTGATAGCGACTGCACATGCTCAAAGCATATGACACATCAGGTCGCGTACATATCATGGCATACATGATCGATCCGACTGCCGAGGCGAACGGTATCCGACTCATGTTATCTCTCTCTTCTATAGTCTTAGGACACATGTCCTTAGACAGAAGGATACCACGTGACATTGGCATCAATCCCTTCTTGGATTGATCCATGTTGAATCGCTTCAACACTTTGTCAATATATGTACTCTGGGAGAGTCCAACAGCTTTCTAGATCTATCCCGGTAAATCTTTATTCCCAGAATAAAGGCTGCTTCTCCCAGATCTTTCATGGAGAATTTCAATGAAAGCCAAGCTTTCACCGACGTTAGCATGGGAATGTCATTGCCTATAAGCAATACATCGTCGACATAAAGGACAATAAAAGTTAGTGCTCTCCCACTAACCTTCTTGTATACACAAGGGTCATCATCGTTTTGTACGAAATCATATTCTTTTATGATCTCATCAAAACGCTGATTCCATGACCGTGATGCTTGCTTCAATCCATAAATGGATCGATTTAACTTACAAACCTTGTTTGCAAGTCTAGGTACGATAAAACCGTCAGGTGTTGCATATAAACATCCTCCAAAAGGTTTCCGTTAAGGAAAGCGGGTTTTAACGTCCATCTGCCATATCTCGTAATCGAAATATGCAGCTATTGCAAGCATTATCCGAATGGATTTAATCATGGCAACGGGTGAGAAAGTTTCGTCATAATCAATACCATATTGTTGACGATACCCTTTTGCTACAAGCTAGCTTTGTACGTTTACACGTTGCCATCCATGTCGGTCTTCTTCTTGAAGATCCATCTGCATCCAATAGGCATTACGCCTTCTGGTGCATCAACCAGTGTCCAAACTTGGTTGGCGTACATGGAATCCATCTCGGACTTCATGGCTTCTTGCCATAAAGCGGAATCAATATTCTGTATTGCTTCCTCATACGTAGTCGGTTCATTATCCTCAATAAGATTAATATCTACATGAGGCGAGATCAGGAACCCATACCTCTCAGGTACCTTCCTGACTCTCTCCGACCTAACGGTCCTTGTGTATATGAAGATTGTGGTACAGACTCATCCTGGATGGTCTGTTTATGTTCCTCGTTGATTCATTGCCAGGAACAGTATCACTACGATTTTCATCGAGCTCCACTTTCCTCCCACTTACCACTGCATCTAGGAATTCCTTCTCAAGGAAAAATGCATGTAGAGCAACAAATACTTTGTTCTCTTGTGGGTGATAGAAGTAATATCCTTTGGTTTCCTTAGGATATCCCACGAAAAGGCATTTATCTGATTTGGGTTCTAGTTTGGTACCTTCCAAACGTTTAACATATGCCCAGCATCCCCAAATCTTCAGGAAAGAGAAACCTGGTTTCCTCCCTGTCCATATCTCATATGGAGTCTGTTCAACAGACTTTGACGGAACCTTATTCAAAATAAGTACTGCACTGTTTAATGCGTATCCCCAGAAGGATATGGGTAGCTCAGTGCGACTCATCATGGACCTTACCATGTCTAACAAGGTACGGTTTCTCCGTTCAGAGACACCGTTTAATTGCGGTGTTCCAGGAGGAGTCCACTGTGAAAGAATACCATTTTCTTTCAAGTAATCTTGAAACTCATAACTCAAGTATTCGCCACCAGGTCCGACCGTAATGTCTTAATACTCTTGCCTGTTTGTTTTTCTACTTCGTGTCGAAACTCTTTGAATTTCTCAAAAGTTTCCGACTTTGTCTCATTAGATACACATAACCATAACGAGATGCATCATCCGTAAAGGTTACGAAGTAATGATATCCACCTCTAGCCTGGCTAGACATGGGCCCACATACGTCGCTATGAACGAGGGCTAACAGTTCTGTGGCACGTTCACCTTTACCACTAAAAGGTGATTTAGGCATTTTGCCTAAAAGACAAGATTCGCAGACATCATATGAATTAAGATCAAATCCGTCCAAGTACCCACTCTTCGAAAGTGTGGATATGCGAGTCTTGTTAATGTGTCCTAGACGACAATGCCACATGTAAGCTTCATCTTTTAGATTACTCTTTTTGAGCCTTTTTTTTGTTATTTTATGTTTAGGAGATTCATTTATATTCAAAATATAAAGGCCATTATTTGCAACAGCAGTGCAAATTTCTGCATCATTTTTATATAAATAACACCCAGTGTTTCTAAATACAAAAGTGTACCCATTCTGGGTACAAGAAACATACAGATATGATATTCCTAGTCAAACTAGGTATATAATAACAGTTCAAAAGTTTAAGCACATGCCCCGAGGGCAATTCCAAAACAAAAGTCCCTACAGCCAAAACAGCAACTGGAGTTCCGTTTCCGACTCGTAGATCAATCTCCCCTGAAGCCAGCATCCTGCTATTCTGCAGATCCTGCAAATCAGTACATATAATGAGCAGCACAACCAGAATCAAAAATCCAATTTTTAAAACTAGAAGTAGTCATATTTATCTCAATAACAAACATACCAGAGGCTAGTGCCTTGCCTGCCTTGATATCCTCCCTGTGTCCCTTGCCATTCGGCAGTCACATTTCCAGTGACCCTTCTTGCCGCAGTTGAGGCAGACATCTTGAGACTTGTCCCTTGGCTTCCCAGAAGCTTTTGTCAACTTGCCTTTACCCTTTTTCTTATGTTTCTTCTTCCTCACCCCTCCAGTAGCTTTGGGCCCAGCCTTGGCCTCTGAGAGGTCGATGCATATTGCGCCTCGCGCTTGCCCCCTTTTTGGAGTTCTTTTTCAGACTCCTTCAAGATGGATAACAGCTCTCCAAGAGAGTCATCCGTGTCCATCAACTGTAGTTGATTATGATTTGTTTCCAAGAATCAGGAAGTGACTGTAAGATCAAATCTACGGTCAGCTCAGCCTCCAAGACTATTCCCATATTGGCCAACTCATCAATATCGGTGATCATTTGAGCCCTGTGGGCCTCAACTGATGCGCCTTCAGTCATTCGGGCGCGGAAGAGTTTCTTCACCAACTCGTACCTATCCATCCGTTTGTTGGTGCGGTGGAGATCTCTTAGTCTAGCCATCATGTTATAAGGATCCAAGTCCTTATTCTGGCGACGAAAGTGCTGAGTCATCGAAGCTAACATAATTGCCTGAGCAGTGTCACAATCATCGCTGTGAGTTTTCCATAACTCCAGCTCAAGTGGGTCAGTGGGCTTAGGCGGGAGAGGTATCTGTATAGTGTACAGCATCCTCTCAGCCCCAAGGACTATCCTTAGGTTCATTTCCCAATCAGCGAAGTTTGTGCCTTTAAAGACATTGTCACCCATGATGATGTCTCGGACATTTCCCTTGCTTGCCATCTCAACTACGATAGTCCAACTATCTAGTTAACGATAAAATGGGTACAGTCAACTGTCACAAAAAATAACAATGTATTAGTCCAACTAATTCTAATAAATAGACGAAATAAATTTGAAAGACGCGTAAGGCTAAGTATCTGAACGAAATTGCAAATTCAATACTAGCCTCCCACTATTTTCATCAAGTCTCTAACCCTCTGTTGAGAACTCGGGAAATCCTATTTCCTAGTGGGCTAGGATCCCGTTAAATAACACATAATCTTGACTTTGGCCAACAAATTGTATGCTATTTAACTAGGTAGATCTCAAAGATCAATTGGATCCAATCCAATTCCTAGATCCGGTTAGGTGGACATCCAAATCCAAAACATATGTATATTACTTATGTCAATGTATCTAATACATTTTCCTAACCATATCCTCCGAATCATCTAGGCCTTGGCTTTGGCACAACAAACCCAATGATTCCAGTTAAGCGGGACCCATTGACAAGGAAAGTTTCGTAATCAATGTCATTGGACAAGAAGTGATCTTGACTTTGGCTAACAAATCACAACTTGGACAAGACACCGATGTGGAACAAAACTCTCATGATTCAAGTACATCCTCAATTGACAAAGGTCTTGACTTTGGCCAACAAACCAATGCCAATTTTGGATCTTGAACAAGAATCATTCAATGGAAGGATAATCGCTTAATATAAATTGAGGGATTTTAGCGTAATTGGCAACCAATTTATTATCTTTGTTAGGTCTCATCATCATACACCCTTAAGCATGCTTCTAAAACATCATAAAGTGCGTAAAGTAAATTAATAGTGATATACGGATGGATATATAAAACAACTTGTTCCTAGAACAAATCATTCCCTTTCCTCTCCCCGCTAGCAATATTCTACTTCTACCCAATTACATAATACAATAAGAGAAACCTCATTTACATTGAGGGGAATTAGGTGAGAAGAGAATACAAAGAGATAAAAGAGACAAGGCTGGACACGCAGGTCCAATTTATAAATTCTAAAATTTACAATAATTTCTAAAATTACCCTTTCCCTTCTAATATCCATCCGATATACACTATTCATTCATCACATACATATATATTCATTCAAGACATGCTATACAACCAATCTAATCCAATTAATTAGTCTTTGTTTAAGTGATCATCCAATGTTCAAACAACAGTTTGATTTTGCGCGAGTCCAACTCGTTTGAGAATAAGTACATAAGGTACGAATTCACGAATTATATCGAACTACCCGTTAATCCAATTTAAGTCGTATTCAATACTAATAATTCATTTATTTAATTCCAAATTAAATGTTTACACTTTTAATGTGCTTTTAAAGACTTAGATTCTAAATCTAATTCTAATTGGGTCTCCAAGCCCAACCAACATCCAATGTTTGTTTAATTAAAGTCCGATGGGCTTTCAATTGATTTATCAAGGCTTGGGCTTTGGTCAATGTGGGTCAAACCCAATTACCAAGCCCAAATAAGGAATCACCCTTAAATGCCATAAAATCAATTTCAAGCCCATAAGGCCCAATTAAACATTAAAGCCCATTTAATTAAATTTTAATATTCCAAATTTTAAAATTCAATTAATTAAAGTGTAAATCCATGATTAATTCATTAAACCAAAATATTTCAAAACACACCAATTTAATTTATTAATCATCACTTGTTCAAAACACATGTCCAACATTTATTTGAACAAAAATCAAGTCCTTTAACATGTCATGTTGCATTCGGCCAAGAGGGATTTTTGCGGTTCCATTTGTTTTTCAATCCAATTGAATCACTAATCTATTACCCTGTTTATTTTTAAGTCATCAAATGAACTTGTACAAAAAATTCCAATTCAGTGCAAGGACTTCCATTTTCAGTCAAGCAACAATTTTGGGGAAAAATTATCCAATGCATTTTTCTCAAAATTGATCATGTATTACATCATATATCATACATTTAATCATGCTTAAGTCATCTAATAACTTGCATGAAAAATTCCAAACCAGTGGAAGGACCTCCACATTCGGCCAAGACAAACATTTTGGGGAAAAATCATCCAATGCATTTTTTTCAAAATTGATCATGTTTACATCATATATCATACATATAAGCATACTTTAGCATCAAATTTCACAAGAACATGCTTCAATCAATTTTCCCCAAATTAACCCTAATGTATTTCATGCTTAAACATGGCTCCCTGATACCATTGTTGGTTTCTATAATTAGTCCCAAAGAAAGAATAAGCCATAGAAATACATATTTCATACATGCAAAGCTTGAAGCATGGCGGAATCATACTTACTAAGCTTTGTGACGAAAATGATGAAGAGAAATCCTTGAGTCTTCAAGGTGGAAGTTTCGGCCAAGAGCAAGAGTGAGAGAAGCTTCAAGTCTTCTGTATTCCAAGCTCCAAGGTTGTTTCCCTATCACCTCCTTTGATCCCTTATTGTGCTAGCAAAAAATGGAGAAGATGAAAACAATTTCTGCCCTTTGTTGAAGCTCACGGCGTGAGCAATGAGAAGGAGAGGGAGAGAAACTTTTCTATTTTTTTCTACTTTGTTTCTAAAACCGTTGATGAAGAGATTAAAATTACCAAAATATTTTGGTAAATCAAAAAACTCTTCAAAAACTGAGAAAGAAAAAGAAAAGTAATGATGAGATATCATTTACCAAAAATGAATTTTGATTAAAAAACCTTCAAAAACCGTTAAAGTTTTTCCCTCCAAAAATTCATTAAATGGCATCACTTACTTGCATTGAGAATAGAGACAATGTATCATCCCATAAAGGTGTCTAGATACATCTATCAACTAGTCGTGTCAAGTAATGAGATTTCGCGATGTGATTTGCGGATCCCACTCGTTTCAAAATACGAATGTGTCCGCAAACACTTTCGGGCTCGGTTTCGCTAATTCCGAATTAACGTATTTCCGTCGCGACGTGAATTAAATAATTACGCCTAGCGAAATTACTATTCACATCGCTAACGATTAATTCTAAATTAATTCGTTTGCCCGAATTAAAATCCGATTTTAATTCCGCGTCGAAATCTAATTTCGTTTAATAATATATCGAATATATTATTTTATCGATTAATTCCAAATTAATCGTTCTCTCTCTCCTAATAAGGCATTTTATCCAAGATAAAGTTTCTCCGTAATTAATCCAAGATTAATAAAGTTCGAATCAAACATCATAGGTGAATCTTCAGGAAGCGACCCAAGAGATCTCCAGATATGTTGGCAGTAAATACGGTCGTCGGATAATCCAACACGTACGTACCTCGTACTACGTTTTTACCGATTTACAAGACAAGGTTGGCTTCTAGCAAAGCGCCATGCCTACCCAATTCTCCAGAAATATTCTTATTGGAATATTAGATCTTTATCAAGCGTAGTATACCGTAGTATCACGTACATCGATCCAGTATCGGACGATCACATGTTAGGCCTGGGGCTGGAAATGTGTCTGCCCCGTACGAAACATATATCGGATATCAAACAACTAGTCTCTTTAAATCGGACAATCCTGACCTGGTCATATTGTCCCGACGGTTGCAACCTTTTATAGAGAACTAGTTCTGTATCCTGCGTGATCATCATCTCCATATGTCTGAAGTGATACTTCCATCTTGACATCACATCCAGTACACTACGATTCTCGATAAACCCAGAAGAGGCGTACACAGAACCGGTTAAAGCCCCGAACCACCAAAACAAAGTTTACCGATTGTCGCAAGTACTAGCGATGCAAGTCTCAGGTAAGACCATATACACCTACCCTGATGCGGCCTCCCATAGACACGCAGACATACTACCAATGGGATTCCGCGGGGTCTGTCCAGAGCGAAGCTGTTTTCCGTACCATCGGCAAAACACAACCTCCTATCGCACTTGCATAAGTATCCAATACTTAAATATATGAGAACTATGCCGTTGTGCCATCACAACTCGCACAAGTGCAATACTAGTCTATTCCGCATTATCTATGTCCGATCTCGATAATACTCCGACTAGGGATATTTAATGATTAAACCTTTTATATTGATAATGTCTCATATCATCTCAATACGGAACTAATCATATGGACTTTTGCCATTAATATATCAAAGTAAATAATTTTACAAAACGGGAAAAGGCAATTTCATTATCACATAGTTAATTTTGTACAATAATACAATATCATTTACAAAACAGTGACGCTATGGGTCATAATGTCTAACACCATGGTCAATGGGTCGCGCTTGACTGGATCACTAGGTTTGTTGTGCCAAAGCCAAGGCTTTGTTGATTCAGAGGAAAAGGGTTAGGTAATACATTGGATGTATTGGCATATATAAGATATAGTTTTGGACTTGGATGTCTCCCTACCGGATCTAGGAATTGGATGAGATCCAATTGATCTTAGAGATCTACCTAGTTAATTATCATACAATTTGTTGCCAAAGTCAAGATTGTGGGATATTTAACGGGATCCTAGCCCACTAAGAAACACGGTTTCCCGAGTACTCGACAAGAGGTTAGAGGCTCACCGAAAAATAGTGGGAGGCAAGAATTGAATTTGCAATATTCATTTAATTACTTGCCATAACGCGCTCATTCAAATTATTCGTCATATAAATTAAATGTTAGTTGGACTAATATTTAAACTGTTGTTTTAATAAGCAGTTGGACTGTATTATAGTTGATTATATAATTGGATTATAGTAATCAATATATTTGAATTAATTAATTTCAATTTACAGTTGATTTTATAATTGGATTATAATAATCAATGTAATTAAGGTTAATTGATTTAAATTATATTTGATTGTATAGTTGGACTATAATAATCAATATAATACATAGTACCAGAAAAATCGTTGATTAAATAGTTGGACTATTAGAATCAAGATGAATGAAAGATTAGTGTTTAAAACATAATCCTAGGTGAAAATATATTTAAACGACTGTATTTTAAATTGGGAATAATTTCAGGATGGTCCTGGAAATAAATAATAAGTTACTTTATTGATAAAATAACCTATTATGCCTAAGCCAAGAATTGAGCAAATAGTAGAGCATAATCTTTGGAAGATTTATGTGATGATAACTTAAGTGCTTAATTCGATATACTTGTCATAAATCTATGATTAGATTTAAGAAGTATTAAAATTGCAATAAATAACTCTTGGAGGGTTAAAGACTATTCTCGAGGAGATAAAGTCAAACTTTGCAATTAGGTAAGTGGCACAAGGCGCACCATACTTCAATATTCTAGAAACCCAAGGCTTGGCCAAAGGCTTCTGAAATATTTGAAAGGGCAAAGGCAAAATCATTATGATCTTCTGGGAAGATAAATGACATATCCTAAAATGACTGCCGTTTGGATATGGCAGACACAAAGGAATTAAAGAAAGGGCAAGGCTCTGACTTTAAGAATGTTTGTCAATATTATGTCTATTACTAGTATTAAAATTGGATTTTAAAATACTTAGTATGGTACATAAATTATATGGATTGATGTTCAGAATCTGCTGTGAGCAGGATACTGACTTCAAGCTGAGATTAATCTGCGAATCGGAAACGGGACGAAAGTCGATTTTCGACCGTAGAATCCTAAGTTTAGGAACTACCTTTTGGGTATATACTTAAATTAGGAACTGTGTTATAATGTAACTAGTTTGACTAGAAACATTATCTTTATATCAGTGTTTAATCTGTTGCGGATAGACCTTTATATTCTAGAACACTAAAGTGTTTCATTATATAAAGAATGATATTAAGATAAACACATTAGATGTGAGTAACAGAATTTATATTTTGAATATAAATAAATCTCAATTATAAAAAACATGACAAATAATAGCTCAAACTGATTTGATCAGTTAAGAAACTAATTGTGGCATTGTTGTCTGGGACACAATCAAACAAGACTCGTATATCCACACTTTCGAAGAGTGGGTACTAGGACTAATTTGATTCTATTCAAATAAAGTCTACGAATCTAGTTTATTGGGCAAAGTGCCTAAAACACTATTTACTTGGTAAAAGTGCTAGTGCCACCGACCTGTTAGCCCTATTCATAGTGAAGTAAGTGGGCCATATCTAGCAATGCTAGATGTGAATATGAATATTTCGTGACCTTAACGGATGTGGCATCACGTTATGGTTATGTGTTTCTTTTGAAGAACACAAATCGATAACTTTAGAGAGTTTCGACACGAAGTAGTAAAATAGATCGTCTAAAGTATTAAACCGTCGCAGTAAGACCGTAATGAAAAATACTTAAGCAGTAAGTTTCAAACATACGTGAAAGAGTATAGTATTCATTCAATGAGGACTCCTCCCGAGACATGTCAGTTTGACTGTGTGTTCGTATGGAGAAACCGAATTTTGTTGGACATGATAAGTTCAATCATGAGTCGCTCTGAGCTACCATTTCCTTCAACGGATATGCATTAACAGTGCAATAATTATTTAGAATAAGGTTCCATATAAATATGTTTGACAGGATTCATATTAGATATGAACAGGAAAGAAAAAGGTTTCACACTCCTGAAGATTTGGGAATGCTGGGCATATGTTTGGATGATATCAAACTAAAACCTAAATGGATTAGTGCAATTCGTAGGTCATCCTAGGAAAACCATAAGTATAGTACTTATACATCTCACGAGAGCACAATGTTATTGTTGCTCACCATGCGGTTTTCCTAAGAGGAATACCGATATGCAGTGGTGGTAAGTGTGAGGATGGTATAACTCGATGAAAATCGGAGTAGTAGTACAATGAGTAAAGTCAGGCACCGAATCTTAATGGATACACAAATAGTTCATCAAGGATGAAACTATTACCATTATTCTTCGAATACACAAGAACCGCGTAGATCGGAGAGAATCAGAAAACAACCTGGGGTATGGGTTTCTGATCTCACCTCATAAAGATGTCAATCTTGTTGAGGTAGACCAACCGACTACATTTGAGGAAGTGATACAAGGTATCGAATCCCTTTTATGGCAAGGTGCCATTAGTCCGAAGTGGATTCCATGTATACCAACTATGTTTAGACACTAGTTCATGTACTGTAAGGCATTGTGCCTATTGGTACTTAAAAGTCTTCAAGGAAGACATACATGGATGGCAACATACCAACGTACAAAGCTAGGCTTTTAGCGAAAAGGTATCATTATCAATATTGTGTTGATTACGGTTCAACCTTTTACCTGTTGCCACGGTAAATCCATTTGGATAATGCTTGCTGAAATTGTACATTTATGAAATGTGTCAGTTAAAGATCAAAATCGCTTCCTTAAACGGAAACCTTTTGGAGGATGTTTATAACATCCTGAAGATTTTGTTGTACCTAAACCAGCAAACTAGGTTTGCGGGTTGTTCGATCTATGTTTGGGTTGAAGCAAGCATAAGGTTCTTGGAGCTGACGTTTTGATGTAATCGTAATGGTTTATGATTTAATTCAAAACGAAAATAATTCTTTTGTATATAAGGAGGTTAGTGGGAGCGCACTGACAATGAATGTCCTGTATAAAATAATGATAATATATGTCATTTCTTGGAAATCATATTCCATAAAACAATCAAATCGGTGAAAGCTTGGCTTTCGAGATAATTCTCCGTAGAATTCTTAGGAGTAACAACCTTTATTCTAGGAATAAAGATCTATTGGGATAGATTTAAAGTTGTTAACACTCTCTGAGAAATTGTACATTTAAAATGTACGTGACCTGGTGTCTCATGCGCTTTGAGGATATGGAGTCACAATCAGACCAATCCGAGTGATAGTCACTGGATTGAAGTTAAGAACATCCGTTAGTATCTTAGAGAGCTAAGGATTCTGTCTTATTCTGTGGAGATGGAGAACTTGAAGTGACTGGGATCATGTTGTAGCAAAGTTTCCAAACCGATAAAGACGACTATAAGTCGCAAACGGTACTATAAAGTTTGAATACCGGAACAATGAGCTGGAAATCTTCCAAGCAAGATACTGTTACCATATAAACAATAAATACGGTATTACTGCAGCGAGAGGCAGCAATAGAAGCATTTGGGTCGATAATAAATCTAATTAGATTAGATATAGTTCTGTTAGCGGCTGAGCTAGGCGTCAGCACAGGCTAAAGAATTAATGGTCTCATCAACGATCCAGATATATACTTCGATATTCATCTGATTCGTTCGGATCATAATCATGGCGATGTGATGATCGTATAAATCGCATCAGACGATAATCATGTAAATCTGATGACGAAAAACCTTTTCTCAGCAGTTTGAGCCAACCGTACATAGTTCGGGTGTAAGACACTCGAGTGACTGGCTATAGGCCAAGTGGGAGATTGTTGGACAATTATGACCCATAGCGTCATAAATTGTACAGATCATGGTGTTGTTGTACAAATTAACTATGTGACAAAGGAGATTGCTCTCTTATCATTTGGGATTAGATCACCTTAGATGTATAAATGATGAGAGGTCCCTTTGATTTTTCCTGGACGGAGAATGATATTAGACAGTATCAGTCCACGTAAGATAAATCATTAAATATCCCTAGTCAGAGTATTATCGAGATTGGACATCGATAAATATGTAAAAGACTAGTATTGCACTTGTGCGTATTGTGAGGGCACAACGACATAGTTCTCATATATTTGGGTATTGGATACTCATGCAAGTGTAATAGGAGGTTGTGTTTCACCGATGGTACGGGAAACAGCTTCGCTCTGGATAGACCCCCTCAGAATCCCATTGGTAGTATGACTGTGTGTCTATGGGAGTCCGAAACCAGGGTAGGTGTATTTGGTCTTAACCTGAGACTTGAACCGCTAATACTTACGACAATCAATATACTTTGGTTGAAGTCGTCCAGGGCTTTAACCGGTTCTGTGTATGCCAATACTGGTTATATTGAGAATCGTAGAGTATTGGGTGTGATTTCAAGACGGAAGTATCACTCCAGTCATAGTGGAGATGGTGTCACGTAGGATACGGTATTAGTGCTCTTAAGTGCTGCGCGGCCATCGGGATATTATGACTAGGTCATGTATATCCGATTATAGAGACTAGTTACCAGACATCCGACATGTGCTTCGTACGGGGCAGACACAACTCCAGCCCTAGGCCTAGCACGTGACGATCCGATACTAGATCGATATGCACTATACGATGTATACTACGCCTGATACAGATCCTTCATTCCTGTAAGGATATTTCCGGAGAATTGGGTAGGCATGGTGCTTTGCTAGAAGCCAAACTTTTCTTGTGAATCGGTAAAACGTAGTACTTGGTACTTACGTGTTCGGATAGTCCGACGACCGTATTTACTGCCAACATATCCGGGGATCTCATGGGTCGCTTCCCAATGATTCACCGATGATGTATGACTCGCACTTTAATTCATCTGAGATTATTTTGATGAGAGAGAAAATTAATCTGGGATTAATTACAGAGATATTTTATCTGGGATAAAATATCATCTAAAGAGAGAGAACGCGATTAATTTGGAATTAATCGGTAAAATAAATTTAATAGTTAAATTTGATTTTTCTATTTAATTTATTCGAATGGGCTAAAATTAATATATTGGATATATTAATATGAATTGGATTTCATTACAAAATTAAAGTCGGACTTTAATGCGAACGAACGAATTAATTTAGAATTAATTCATTAACGACGTTTGTAATATATTTGCGATGCATCGATATTTAATTAAATTAGATTTAATTATTTAACGACGGAAGTTCGTTTAATCGGATTAAACGGAACCGAGCCGCGGCAAATGTTCGTAGAGATATTTGAATTTTGAATTCAAATATGTGGGGCCCATGTGTGGTAGGTGTACCTACCACCCAACTACCTTGTTTTGCTTTTTGAAAAACCATTTACCCACACCTACCAAGTTTAGGGTAAAAGTGAAAAGGTTTTACCAAAAGGTAATAACAAAAGGGCTCTCTACACTTTGGTAACACAATTATTATTCATAGATGAAAATTTGAAAAACCCTAGACAACTCTCTCTCTCCCATCTTCTTTATGCTCACGCCCAAGTGGCCAAAGTTCACTGTTTTTCTGTCAACAAAAACGTGAGAAGTGAGGAAGCATTTTGTGGATTTTGTGGCAAGATCCAAGTGCTAGCACACTCTTAGAAGACATACGAAGGTGATAGGGAAACCCATCCGTGAGCCGGGAATCTTTTCATGAAGCTTGGAGCTTAAAATCTTGGACTCAAAACTGAAAAATCAAGACAGTGGACTGCTGCAGTGGGCGCCACTTTGATGAAGGAAAATCAACTTTTGTTCTTCATCAAATCGTCTCAACCGATCGATGTGAGTATTCCGCTACCTCTTTTGATATATTCACACTTGTTTATCATGCTTGTTATGATCTTGGGACCTAAATAGAAACCAACAGAAATGAGATGATTTTTTTATTCAATAATGTTGGACATGTGTTGATGATGATTAGCATGATTAATTATGTAAATTGGGATTTTGGAAATGTTAATTTGAATAATTAATTATGGCTATACACTTTAATTGATTTAATTGTGATAGTTGGAATATTGTGATTAAATTAATTGGGCTAAATTTGGAATTGGGCTTATAAAGTTGTTATTTGGCTTAATGAGCTTGGTTGGGCCAAATTGGTTTAGGTTAATTGGTTGGATCCAATTGGGCCTAAAACCATTTCCATAAAGTCCAAATATGATTAAATGGGCCTTTAAAAAATTTTAATGGGCCTAAATTGATTTCTGGCAAAAGGGTGATTCCTTATTTGGCTTTGGTTGCCAAATTCCATGCCTTATAAATTAATTGAAAGCCCATTGGACTTTAATTAAATTGACATTGGATGTTAATTGGGCTTTGAGACCCGTAAAGATTAGATTTAGAATCTAAGTCGTAAAGGCACATTAAAAAGTTTAATTATTTAATTTTAAATTAAATATAGAATTAGTATTGAATACAAATTAAATTGGATTTAATATTGTAGTTTGATATAAATCAAGAATTCGTACTTTGAGTACTTATTCTTAAAACGAGTTTGACTCGCGCAAATCAAATCGTTGTTTGAACATTGGATGGTCATTAATTTCAGATTAATGAATTGGATTAGATTGATTGATAACATGCTTTGTGTGAATACATGAATGTGATGTATGAATAATATATATATCAGATGGATATTAGATGGGTGAGGGCAATTTTGGAAATTGTTGTAATAAATTTAGAATTTATTAAATTGGACCTGCGTGTCCAGCCTATTACCTCTTGACTCTTTGTATTTCTCTTCTTAACTATTCCCCTCAATGTAAATGAGGTTTCTTTAGAAGTGTTCTGTAATTGGGTAGAAGTAAGATTTGTGCTAGCGGGAGAGAGGAAATGGAGAGATTTGTTCTAGGAACAAGTTGTTTTAAATATCCATCTGCATATCATTAGTAATTTATTTATCGCGCCTTATTATGCTTTTAGAATGCATTTTAAGGGTGTATGATGAGACCTAATCAAAGATAATTAATTGGTTTCCAATTACGCGCGAAAAAACCCTCAACAAATATTAAGCGTTTTTCCTTCCATTGAATGATTCATTCTCAAGATCCAAGATTGGCACTGGTTTGTTGGCCAAAGTCAAGACCTTTGTCCATCGCGGATGTGTTTGAATCATGAAGGCTTTGTTCCATATCGCATGTCTTGTCCAAGTTGTGATTTTTTGGCCAAAGTCAAGATCACTTCTTGTCCATCGACATCGATTACGAAGCTTTCCAAGGTCAATGGGTCCCGTTTAACTGGAATCATTAAGTTTGTTGTGCCAAAGCCAAGGCTTAATTGATTCAGAGGAAAAAGGTTAGGGAATATATCGGATATAATGGCATATATTAGATAATTTTTCGGACTTGAATGTCCACCTACTGGATCTAGGAATGGATGAGATCCAATTGATTTTAAGGATATACCTAGTTAAATATCATACAGCTTGTTGGCCAAAGTCAAGGTTGTGTGTTATTTAACGGGATCCTAGCCCATTAGGAAACTAGGTTTCCCGAGTACTCAACAGAGGGTTAGAGGCTCGCCGAAAAATAGTGGGAGGCAAGTATTAAATTTGCAATTTCATTTAGATACTTGCTAATACGCGCTCATTTCAATTTTTCGTCTTTATTTAAATATTTGTTAGTTGGACTAATATTTAATCGTTGTTTTAATTAAACAGTTCGACTGTGTTCAAACTACTTCAAATAAAGTTGATTATATAATTGGATTATAGTAATCAATATATTTGAATTTAACCAATTAAATTATAGTGGATTATAGTAATCATTATATTCAATAGTACCCGAAATCGTTGATTGGATAGTTGGACTATATAGAAATCAAGATAACTGAAAGATGAGCATTTAAAACATAATCCTGGGAGAAAATGTTATTAAACGACTTTAATTTTCAGATTGGGAATAGAACCTCAAGATAGTCCTGAGAACTAAGAAGTTACTCTATTTGATAGAGAAACCTATTGGGCCTGAACTCAGAGTTGAGCAAATAGTAGAACATGATTTTTGGAAGATTCATGTAATGATAACTTTAGTGCTCAATCCTTTATGCTTGTTGCAATGACACTTTAATTCCGTCGTCAAAATTAAAGATTAGATCTTTGTACCATGATGATGAAATTAAAGATTTTTATAGATCTATTCTTAGATCTTAGAAGTACAAATTGCAAAAGAAGCTCTTTAGCTCGTGTATGTCAGAGGGTACATCTGTCGAGCACAAGGTGTCGCAGATGATTGCTGACATCGATCAGCTAGGTTAGTTGGGCATTACCTACGTGGCCGAGACCACCAAAGATTTGATCTTATAGTCTCTACCCAAAAGCTGGGGCAGGTTCATTATGAACCAAGAGTAAACTCTTGGAGAGTTGATGGCTATGCTCTAGGAGGCAAAGCCAGAGCTTCTAAAAGGGGCAAAGGCAAAATCATCACAAGTCTTCTAGGAAGATAAATGACATATCCCAAGATGTCTGCCTAAACTGTGGCAAACGGGGTCACTGGAAGCATGACTGTCGTATGGACAAGGCAGGCATTAAGGAAGAGAAGACGGGCAAGGCTCCGGCTTTAAGTATGTTTGTCATAAACATGTTCGCTATTAGTTTCAAAATTGGATTTTTGATACTAGATGTGGTACATAAGATATGTACTGATGTGCGGAATTTGCTGATTAGCAGGATACTGACTTCAATTGAGATTAATCTGTGAGTTGGAAATGAGACGAGAGTCGCTGTTTTAACTGTAGAAACCTAAGTTTAGGAACTACCCTTTGGGTATATACTAAAATTAGGAAACTGTTATAATGTACCTAGTTTGACTAGAAACATTATCTCTATATCAGAGTATAACTCGTTGAGGGTATACCTTTATATTCTAGAACACTAAAGTGTTTTATTTTATAAAGATGATATTGAGATAAGCACATTAGATGTGAATAACAGTATTTATATTTTGAATATAAATGAATCTCAAACATATAAAATGACAAACAAATAGCTCAAACTGAATTAATCAGATGAGACTTATTTGTGGCATTGTTGTCTGGGACACATTAAACAAGACTCATATATCCACACTTTCGAAGAGTGGATACTAGGACGAATTTGATTCTATTCAAATAAAGTCTACGAATCTAGTTTATTAGGTAAATTGCCTAAAATACCTTTTACATGGTAAAAGTGTAAGTGCCACCGATCTGTTAGCCCTCGTTCATAGTGACGTAAGTGGGCCCATGTCTAGCTAGGCTAGAGGTAGATATTAATAGTTTGTAACCTTTATGGATGTGGCATCACGTTATGGTTATGTGTTCTTTTGAAACACGAATCGGAAACTTTTGATAAATTCAAAGAGTTTCGACACGAAGTAGACGGACAGATCCGTAAGAGTATTAATACATCACAATTGAACAGTGATGGAAAATAGTTAAGCAATAAGTTTCTCGAATACCTAAAAGAGTGTAGTAATCTTTCACAGTGGACTCCTCCTGGAACACCTCAATTTGACGTTGTGTCCAAACGGAGAAACCGAATTTTGTTGGACATGATAATGTTAATTATGATTCGCTCTGAGCTACCATTTTCCTTCTAGGGATATGCATTAAACATTGCAAAACTTATTTTGAATAAGGTTCCATGAAAATCTGTTAGACAGACATCATACTAGATATGAACATGAAAGAAACATGGTTTTTTCATTCCTGATGATTTGGGAATGCTAGGCATATGTTTGGATGATACCAAACTAGAACCCTAATCGGATAAGTGCCTAATTTGTAGATTATCATAGGGTAACCAAAGTATAATACTTATACAATTCACAAGAGAACAATTTAATTGTTGCTCACCATGCGGTTGTCCTAAGAGGAATGCCAATATGCAGTGGTAAGTGGGAGGAAAGTAAAACTTGATGAAAATCGGAGTAATACTGTTCAAGGCACCGATTCCTTAACGGAACACAAATAGTTCATCAGGGATGAAACTATACCAATAATCTTCGAATACACAAGAACCGCGTAAGTCGGAGAGAGTCAGAAAACAACCTAGGAGGTATGGGTTTTTGATCTCACCTCTAGTAGATGTTAATCTTATTGAGGAAGACAAACTGGCTAAGTATGGGGAAGTGATACAAGGTATCGACTCTCTATTATGGCAAAGTGCCATGATGTCCGAAATAGATTCCATGTATACCAACCGAGTTTGGAGACTGGTTGATGTACCGGAAGGCATTGTGCCTATTGGTACTATATAAGTCTTTAAGGAAGACATACATGGATGGCAACATACCAACGTACAAAGCTTGGCTTGTAACGAAAAGGTATCGTTATCAACATTATGTCGATTACGACGAAACCTTTTACTCGTTGCCATGGTTAAAATCCATTTGGATAATGCTTGCTGTTGCTGCATGTTTCATTTATGAAATATGGCAGCTGAACGTCAAAATCGCTTTCCTTAAATGGAAACCTTTTGGAGGATGTTTACAACATCCTGACGGTTTTGTCGTACCCAACCAAGCAAACAAGGTTTGCAAGTTAATTCGATCCATTTATGGATTGAAGCAAGCATTGTGTTCTTGGAACTGATGTTTTGATGTAATCATAATGGTGTATGATTTAATTCAAAACAAATATAATTCTTGTGTATATAAGAAGGTTAGTGGGAGCGTATTGACAATGATTGTCCTATAAAATGATGATATATCATTTCTTGGAAATGATATTCCCATAATAAAGTCAGTGAAAGCTTGGCTTTCATGAAAATTCTATGTAGAATTCTTGGGAGAGACAACCTTTATTCTAGGAATAAGGATCTACTGGGATAGACCTAAAAGTTGTTGGCACTCTCCGAGAACTCGTACATTGAAAGAAATGTATGCGACCTGGTGTCTCATATGCTTTGAGCATATGGAGTCATAATATGCCAATCCAAGTGATAGTCATTGGATTGATGTTAAGAATATCTTAAGTATCTTAGATGAACTAAGGATGCTTTCTTAAATTATTGAGAATGAGAACTTGAAGTGACTGGGTTCACTACTGCAAGTTTCCAAACAGATAAAAATGACTATAAGTCGTAATAGCGGTGCTACATAGTTTGAATAACGGAACAGTGAGCTGGAAATCTTCCAAGAAAGATTCTGTTGCCGAATAACCAACAAAAGTGGAATATTGCTTTAGCTGAGGTAGCAATAGAATCCATTTGGATCTATAATAATCCTAACCAGATTAGGAGTAGTTCTGTTAGCAGTTGAGCTAGGCTACAGCGCAGGCTAAAGAATTAATGGTCTCATCAATGATCCAAGTATATACTTCAACTATTCATCTGATTTGTTCGGATCATACATCGTGGCTATGTGATGATCGAATAAATCGCATGAGATGATAACATTGCAAATCCGCTGACGAAAACAGTTTCTCAGCAGAAGTTTGAGCGACCCGTACATAGTTCAAGTGTAGGACACTTGAGTGATTGGCTATAGGCCAAGTGGGAGATTGTTGGACAATTATGACCTATAACATCACTATTTGTACAAAACATGGTGTTGTTGTACAAATTAAATGTGTGACAAATGAAATTGCTCTTTTATCATTTGTAATTGGATTACCAAGATACATAAATGATAAAAGTCCATATGATTAGTTCCGGATTGATAAGATATGATACAGTATCAATCCATGAAAGTTTAATCATTAAAACATCCTTAGTCGTAGTTGTTGGTTATTTCTAAGGTCCCAAGATCAAACAAGACATGAAAACATGCGTGAATACACCAATGAAGATAGCGGAATACTTACATTGATCGGTTATGTCGATTTGAAGACGAATCAAGGCCAAAAACGTACTGCCTTGCTCACGCCACTGCAACCAGTCCATGCTCACTGTCTTGGCAGTTTCGGGTCTCAAAACGAAGCTCCAAACTCCATCGGATGAGTCCCGCCTCATGGTCGAACCTCCCTACCACCTTCGCAAGACTTGTAAGTGTGCTAGCACTTGATTTCTCACCATGAGAAACCACTCTTGCTTCCCTTATTGTCACGCCCAAACTGGTTCAAAACCAGTGAAGAATGGCCACCATTGCCGTGAGAGAAGAGAGAATTTGAGAGAGATTGAATTGTGTTGTAATTAAAATGATTTACCAAAAATCAATTTATATTTATGCCATAATATTTATTAAATTAATAATAAAATTATGACACAAAGCATGCAATGGCTTAGAGTGTCAAACACTCAATTTCCATGCAATGACATTGAGTGCAATGTACACAATCTACATGCAATGCAATAGAATGACATGTGTCATGTGGGCCCCACACGATTCCAAATGAAAGTGGGCCCACGTGCACTTACGCGTTCGGGTTCGATATTTCCGAAATACAGAGCTTACGTCGCGACGTTAATTCAATCGAATAATTGCGGCTACCGAAATTATTATTTACGTCGCTAACGAATTAATTCTAAATTAACTCGTTTGCCCGAATTAAAATCTAATTTTAATTCCGCGTCGAAATCTAATTTCGTTTAATATATCGAATATATTAATACATCGATTAATTCCGAATTAATCGTTCTCTCTCTTTAGACGACATTTTATCCCGGATAAAATATCTCCGTTATTAATCCTAGATTAATTTTCTCTCTCTTCTGTATAATCCCAGATTATTCAAGAGTGCGAGTTGTGCGTCATCGGTGGATTATCGGGAAGCGACCCATGAGATCTCCGGATAATCTGGCAGTAAATACGGTCGTCGGAGTATCCGAATCACGTACGTACCAAGTACTACGTTCTACCGACTTACGAGACAAGGTGGACTCCTAGCAAAGCACCAAGTCTACCCAATTCTCCGGACATATCCATTTAAGAATATTAAGATCTGTATCAAGCGTAGTATACTAATGTATTGTGCATATCGGTCCAGTATCGGATAGTCACGTGCTAGGGCTGGGGCTGGATAAGTGTCTGCCCCGTCCGAAACACATATCGGATGTATGGTAACTAGTCTCTATAATCGGATATTCATGACCTGGTCATAATATCACGATTGGATGCGCATCACTTAAGAGCACTAATACCGTATCCTGCGTGACATCATCTCCAATATGACTGAAGTGATACTTCCGTCTCGACATCACACCCAATACACTACGACTCTCTGATAAACCCAGAAGTGGTGTACGCAAAACCGGTTAAAGCCCTGTACCACCAAGACCAAAGTCTACCGATTATCGCAAGTATTAGCGATGCAAGTCTCAGGTTAAGACTATACACACCAACCTTGATTTCGGCCTCCCATAGACACATAGTCATTATACCAATGGGATTCCGAGGGGTCTATCCAGAGCGAAGCTGTTTCCCGTACCATCGGTGAAACACGACCTCCTATCGCACTTGCATAAGTATCCAATACTTATATATATATGAGAACTATGTCGTTGTGCCCTCACAACGCACACAAGTGCAATACTAGCCTATTCCGCATTATCGATGTCTAGTCTCGATAATACTACGGCTAGGGATATTTAATGATTAATCTTTCGTGGACTGATACTGTCTCATATCATCTCAATCCAGGAACTAATCATAGGGACCTCTCTTCATTTATATATCTAAGGTGATCTAATCACAAATGATGAGAGTGCAATTTCCTTGTTACATAGTTAATTTTGCTACAGCAACACAATGTTCTGTGCAAATAGTGACGCTATGGGTCATATTATCCAACAGTAGTATTATCGAGATTGGACATCGATCATGTGGAATAGACTAGTATTGCGCTTGTGCGCGTTGTGGGAACATAACGACATAGTTCTCATATATTTAGGTATTGGATACTCATGCAAATGTAATAGGAGGTTGTGTTTACCGATGGTACGGAAACAGCTTCGCTATGGTTAGACCCCTCGGGATTCCACTGGTATTATGACTATGTGTCTATGGAAGTCCGAATCAGGGTAGGTGTATTTGGTTTTAACCTGAGACTTGCATCGCTAATACTTGCGATAATCAATATACTTTGGTTTTGGTCATCCAGAGCTTTAACATGTTATATGTACGCCTCTTCTAGGTATATTGAGAATCGTAGTGTATTGGGTGCGATGTCAAGATGGAAGTATCACTTCAGTCATATGGAGATGATGGTCACGTAGGATACGGAACTGGTGCTCTTATATGCTGCAGCTATCGGGATAATATTACTAGGTCATGTTTATCCGATTATAGAGACCGATATGTGCTTCGTACGGGGCAGACACAATTCCAGCCCCAGGTCTAGCACGTGACATCCGATACTGGATCGAAATATGCCATACTACGTATACTACGCCTGATACAGATTATATATTCCTTAAGAATATTTCTGGAGAATTGGGTAGGCACGGTGTTTTGCTAGAAGCCAACCATGTCTTGTAAATCGGTAAAAACGTAGTACTAGGTACGTACGTGTTCGGATAGTCTGACGACCAGATTTACTGCCAACATATCCAGGGATCTCATTGGTCACTTCCCGAAGATTCACCGATGATGTATGACTCACACATAATTAATCTGGGATTAATTATAAGAGAAAGAAAATTAATCTAGGATTAATTACGGAGATATTTTATCTGGGATAAAATATTATTTGAAAAGAGAGAACGATTAATTTGGAATTAATTGATAAAATAATATATTCGATATATTATAAGAAATTAGATTTCGACGTAGAATTAAAATTATATTTTAATTCGGGTGAACGAGTTAATTTAGAATTAATTCGCTAGCGACATGAATAGTAATTTTGTTAAGCATAATTATTTAATTAAATTTGATTTAATTACGTCGCAACGGAAAATTCGATAATTCGGAATTAGCGAACCCGAGCTGGGGAGTGTTTGCGGGCCCACTCCCATTTCGAATCAAGTGAGACCCACAAGTCACATCACGCATCACATCATTAGTCATTCTTGTGATGGAAGTCACATCAACTTTGAGTGATGTGATGCATGTCACTTTTGTGATTGATGGGAGTTGTTGAAGACTTTAAAGTCTTGTACCAAATTTTGAATTTGTAAAAAAAATTGGTATTAGATTTTGAAATCTAAAAAATACACAAAATAACGTCATCCTCTCCTTCTCTCCCTCTCAAACTCACGTCACAAGGTGCCATTTTCTCTCAAATTTCTTGGCTTGGCCGAGAACAACAAGAAGCTTTAAGGAAGTTTTATAGCAAAATTTTCAAGTGCTATCACACTCAAAGGAGTCTTACAAAGGTGATAGGGAAACCCATTCATGAGCATGGAATCTCAAATCAAAGCTTGGAGCTTGGAGGACAACCATGGAGGAGCTTGGCCGAAAGTCTCATGAAGAAATTTTTTTTGTTCAACGCATCGCAAAGCCGATCAAAGTGAGTATTTCTGCAACTTTACTTTGTTGTATTTACATTTTTCATCACTTAATATGATCTTGGTTTGACCTAGAAAACCCAACACCTTGGAGGCCATATTAGCTAGAAAAAAGAATAAAGAAGTTTGTAAGGATGTAAAGAAAATAATTTGGTATAGCCTACAAATTTAGACATGACATCTGAAGGTTTACAGTACTAGTAGAAGTCCATAGAATAGATTAAACTCACCAAAACCTACAGAGCAGCCTAAAGCCAATAGAAAATTATGGAAAAGAATAGACCCGTAAAAAAATTAGAGATATTTAGGAGTGACAAAAGTATTAGTATGGACAGTAGAACAAAATGCCATAGTTGTGACTTATAGCAACGAGCAGAGAGCAGACATCTAGGAAGTAGTCAGAAGAACAAATCACCACTAGCTTTAGTAGCATGGCGTATAGCCAAAGAGATAGGATCTGAAACAGTAAGAAGGAAAATATAAGTGTCAAGAAGATTCAGTACGTATAGAGACATGGGTAATGTAGCTTGAAGATAGCAAGAATGAGTGAAGACTCTAACCAAGCCAGTGAGCATATGCCCACCCTCAACTTAGAACCCAATAAAGAGAAGAACCAGTAAAGTAGATAATGGATAGATTAGACGAATAACAAGAGGGTTAGATAGCCAATCAATAAACCCAAATGAAACATAGATAAGAAGCATAAAATAGAATAGTTTGAAGCTACAATAAGTTAAAATAAGTCTAGAAGCTATCATTGAAATAATGAACCCTTAAAGAAGTAAAGACTCAGGAGTATAGAAGAGGCCTTAAGCAATTGAAATTGATAGAATTTTCAGAAAAGTAAAGGTGTAAGGGTTTAAGGAACAACGATAAGAAAGAAATCTATGCAGCAGAGTAAACTTATTAAGGAGAAATAACAAAGGGAGTATAGTAGCACTTTGAGAAAGAAAATATTGACTTTAGAAGATTTAACAACAGAAACAAAATTGGAAGGAGTGCATAGGTGACACGAGAAAGTTTTTAGAGAATATGACTATAGAGGAATTTCACAGTATGGGTAGAGTATTCGATAGTTAGAAATGATCAGAAGCAAGTTAAAGAAAGCAAACCATGCAATTTTTAGCAGTAGTGCACTAGTGCAGGAATAGACATCAGGTATAAATGTATACACAAGAGTCATAGGCTCATAGAAAAGCAATAAGTTCGACCAGATCACCATAAACAGAAAGGCCTCAGGCTAAGTTCCCACCCTCCCACCCTCGTTAGACCACTGTAGCAGAGATGGACCTTGAAGGTTGCCTCAAGATAGTCACAGAAGTAAGAGAATGTTTAGTGGGAAGAGACCGAAACATCAAACCTTTAGATATAGTACTAGAATAGAATAGAAAAAAATAGCTCTAAGTGAGAGATCTATAAGAGAAGTAATTAGATGAGCAATGAATATAGGAAATACTAGTTAAACTGTGACAAAGATGTAGGAGAACATCATTAAACATGATTAGGAACATGTGAAAGGTAATATGATTCGGATAAGGAGACAAAGATGTAGATCACAGAAGTTTCAGGCAGAGAACAAAGCGCGGGAGAAGACAAATAGGCCAGCAAGTAAAAGGTTTGGATGTGAAACTCGCAAATTACAATAATAGTAAGAGAGGATACTAAGTAAACATTAAGGATTCTTAGTATTTGAAATAAACCAAATACCCATTATGTTTTAGTTCACGTAATCTATATGTTGTACCCAACCCTAGTCTTAGTTGACCAAATCACCACGAGTTTGGGGATAGCCTTAGCCACATGAATGGGTGGTTTGGCAGAAGTGTAGTACAAAATTGAGAAAATAAATTTACTACAATGTGGTAAACCATAAAGAGAGAGAGTATCCTAGCATATAATCATGTTTGCAAAATGAGTTGGTGAGAAGGAAGAACAACCAGATTTATAACAACAATCGAAGCAAAGTACGAAAAGAATATGAACTTTAGCCAAACAAGTAAGCCTCAATCTTTAGCTAATTGAGTAGGACCACTAGCAAACTACCATAAACCACATCTGTAAGCCAGGAAGCCCTAGGTCTCAATAAGATAAGCAACGATATTAGAATTTGAAGAGATAAGCTTATAAGTAGTTTAAGTTTGGCAAGGAGAATATAGAGAGTTGACTAGTCAAGATATGAGAAAGAATATTAAGATTAAGTTGAACTAGTGGGGAAAAGGAAGTATCGAGTGAAAAGGTTGCTAGTAACGACAAGGATCACTCATGTAAACCTCTTGATTCTGGAAAGGGAACATAAGAATTCATCGTATTCGCATATTTTCACTCTGAAATAATTTCCGGTAATTATTCCAATCCCTAATACATATCCAATACATTTAAATAATATATTTTTTCAAAAAATTTCAAGAATTTCCAAATCTGATCTAGATGCAAAAATCATCATTTTTCATGCTTTAAATCTAATTTTCTCAATAGTAATCATATAAATATTTACACCAATCAAAGCCACCATTAATAAAGAACTCAAGAACAATTCTAGGTATTAAAAGAGTGGCCATAACACTCTAGAATTATAATAGATCATCATATAATAAAATTGAACTAATATTACTCAATCTAACTTCACACATGCATCTAGCCACCAAAGCCATCAACTAAATCAAAAAGGCCCAAATTTTAGAGTGTAAATAATCTCTAAATTTTTTGTAAGAATCTCTACAACATAAAAATTCAAGCAAGAATAACAAAAATAATTTTCTAAGTTGAAGAAAACAAAAGATTACCTTAATCTTCCTGAAATAAGAGCTTATGAATTGGTGCTTCCACCCAACATGGACAGAATACATCCAGTTTTCAACGTATCTATGTTGCGAAAATATTTGTCTAGACAGTTGATATCCATCAAGACTTAACTTATTCGGAACAACAAGTATCTATTGTGGGTAGAGAGACAATGAAGCTACGATCTCGATGGGTTCCTTTAGTTAAAGTGATTTGTCAACATCACAAGGAACAAGAGGCTACATGGGAACCAGAAGAAGCCATGAGAGAGCAATATCCCCAACTCTTCGCGGATGAAGGTACATACCATATCCTTTAAACATTTTGATTCGAGGACGAATCATTTTAAGGGGGAGAATTTGTAACGACCCCAAATATTTTTAGTTCGGCTAGGGACGCAGGGGATTTTCTTTTCCGGGCTAGTAAATAATTTTTGGGATCGACTTAGAGACAATGAACACCTACTTAATTTTAAACCAAACTTTCCTTTGTTTTTAATAAGGGCCAATAAAAATTAAAAAGAAAAGAAAGAAAGCCCAAAGCCCAACAAACTAATTACCGAGGCTTTTTCTAGAATTTGCTTAAGTAAATGGTGAGAAAAAAAACAAAGGGTGAAAATCTTTTCTTCATTTTCCTTGGTCTTGGCCGTGAGATTGAGAGAAAGAGTGAGAGAAAGTTTGCAATTTTCTTGGCAAAAATGGAAGCTTAACAAGGGTAATCCATCCACTTAACCCAAAAAAAAAATAAAAAGGAGATCAAGGGCATTATGAGGGAAGGAGGAGGTTGAATTAAGGTAAGAAATATTTGACCCAATTTTTTAAGTTGAGTTATGAATTATAGTTGTTGGTAGTATATTGAGAATTTGGTAGTATTATGATTATTGAAAGTTGTTGGTTTAGAAATTCATGTTTGGAAAACCTTTGATTTTCTATTCTTGTTAGGGCATTATGTAAAAATTTAAGAGATTTTGGTGTTGATGGGATGTTGCAAATATAGTATGATAATAAATTATTTGCTGAAAGTGCTTGTGATTGTGTTGAAATGAGGTTTGGGGGTTAACCATGGAAGAAACGAATTCTGGTCCTAGAAATGACGATGCGTCGCAACGCTTCAAGCTTCACGTCGCGATACGCACTATGCATAAGCCTGAGTTTGAGATGATGAGGTCGTGTCGCGACGCAGCTGGGCCAGCGTCGTGACGTATACCCAAAACCAGAATTTTATTTTTTTCTTTCTGAAGTCGCGATGCGTGATTGAAATTTTAAATTTTTATTTGTTTTATACTTCACCCAAAGGGGTAAATGAAATTCTAAGGGATTTAATTTAATTTAATTTCGAACCCTATTTGTAACTTACATTATAACTCAGCTTATTACAAATAGATACTCAACAGGAGCCGCGTTCTCCCCCAGCGACGTGAAGGAGAGTTGACCAGACTTCAAACTGTGAGTGGAGATTTTTTCTTTTAAATTGATTTATATTAACTTGTTATTGATCGAGATTTATTTTTAAATGCTTTAGGGCATTAGTTTTATTGCGTTAGCAGTCATTTATTATATATGAAAGTTTTGGAAAATTTTAAAATTTTAAAGCATGAGTTTTTATGTTTTTCGAGGCATAGGGTAAAAACCCACCTCAGCTCTGACTTATGGAATTGACGGACAGAGAACGTGTGCACACGTAGTTCAGGGCTAGGGGACAGTGATATGTAATGCCCATATACCCTAGTTTCAGATTCAGGTAGTAGCATGGATCAGCACTACTGGCTCGAGTTCAGTGGCTTGGGGGACGGCGATATGTAACGCCTCCATGTGTCGGGTTTTTTCTATAGTACCAAAGATTTATATAGAAAGTACTTTAGAAAAAGGATTTCTCAAGTTTAAAATAAAAGAATCAGTTTTCAAACAAAGATTTTAGAAGCGTTTTAAGATTAAATGATTTTAAACAGCTGTACTGATTCAGTTTCTTATTTATGTAGCTCCACTCACTGAGTTCCATAAGACTCACCCCACCATTTCCCAGTTATTTTGTAGAATTCGTCTTTTAGTGAGCCACGTGCTACTTTTTGAGACCCATCTCGAGGATAAGTGTTACGCTGCATTTACTAGTCATGAGGTCCATCTTTCCAGATCTATATTCATATCGAATGTAGTTCTCTAGGATGTCATTTTGTCGTAACATGGACATGTTATGATGATGTATACTTACTATATATATATATATTAGATACTTTCAGACATGTATATATATATATATATATATATGTTGATTTTTGATCTCGCACTTAAGTTTATTTCAACTAATTAAGTTTGCATGTGTGGATATTTATAATTTAGCATAGCATTAAGATAAAAGTGAGTGTTCTATTGCATGATTTAGAGGTTTAGGCGACAATGGGATCTGTTACTTTCCGGTAATGTACCCGTATTGAAGATGTTACAAGGATGGTATCAAAGCATGGTCTAGGGAGTCAGTGGCTGCAGTAATGGAGTAGTAGTGGCTTGTCTATGTAGTATACCCTGGGTACTACTATATATAAGAGGCTGTTCACTCTAGTAACTTTGTCTCGAGGCATGTCTCATTCTAAATACTTATAATTCCTTTAAATGTAATTGACCATTTTTCTCTCTTAATTTCTTAGATTCCATACCATCGAAGGGAATGACCGGAGTCAAGGGCAGACCCATGGGTGGAAGGGCGCCTCAGGGCATAGATCAGGATCAGAGATCAGTAGCACCTCCCCCTGAGCCAGATAGGGGGAAAAAAGTGGAGTCTGTATATCAGAGTGGTGTAGGGGAGGCTTGAGCAGCACCAGTGGTTCAGCCTAATGACCCAGTAGTTGCGGGTTTAAAGCAGATTCATCAATCAGTAGCAGCTTTAGCCCAGTTTGCTACCCGTCAGCAGCAGCCACTAGGCTTGGAGTCGAGAGCTGCAGCACCCATAGTTCATGTTCCACCACCAGTAGAACTACCAATGGCTCACCAAATAGTTGTTCCTCCAAATATACCAGACCCTACTATATTCATAGCCGACCTTCTGTTATGCCTCATGAGCCACCTCTAGTGACGATTCATGTTATGCAGTGACAAGAGCTATTGGTATCTTTACATGACTTTCAGAAGCTTCATCTTCCCACATTCTCGGGAGTAGAGACCTCCCCTGATCCTTGTGGTTTCATTGAGGAATCAGACTGAATATGTACAACTTTGGGGTGTTATTCAGAGAGAGTGGTGAAGTTAGTTAGTTTCCAATTGAAGGATGTCGCCAACACCTGGTTTATGTCTTTTCGAGATGGTTGGCGACAAGATACTCCTCCTCTGACATGGGTTGAGTTCAGTATGGCTTTCTTGTCCCGATTTTTGCCACATAGTATCAGAGATGCTAGAGCCCGAGAGTTTGAACAGCTGGTACAAGGCGAGCAGATGACAATTTCCGAGTATGATATACAATTTACATGATTGTCTACTATGCCCATATTTAGTCAGTACATAGGAAATGAAGGTGAAGAGATTTGTAATTGGGCTTCGAGATTACTTAATTCACATCATTCACTTCATATAGGCCACTACCTACACTCAAGTTTTAGATGTTGATTTACCATTTAATGCGCGGTCCAGAGAGAGACAAGCAGAGAGGGAGTCTCGAAAGAGACCTAGATCAGAGGAGAGGGCTAGGCCGCAATAGGGTAGAAAACAGCATATGTCAGCTCTGCCTACGACACGCAGAGATATGGGTTCAATTCAAGGAGGTTAGGATCATAGACAGACTCAGAGTGTCGCCTCTCGTGTAATTTCTTCTCCCTCAGTAGCCCAGCTTAGGCAAAGCCTACCATTATGTTCGATATGTGGACGAGCTCATTCCAGGACTTGTCAATCTGGGAGTAGAGGTTGTTATCGGTGTGGACAAATGGGCCATTTGAAGAGAGACTATCTGGTACCAGCTGAGCAGTTGCCATCTTTCAGTGCCGCCCCATCTACACCCCAGCCACAGCTTAACAGAAGTGTGGGAGGAGGAGAGCAGAGTCCAGTGAGTATATGACAAATAGTAGGAGGAATGGGGTAATCAGTTGGTGATTGAGGATAGGTTTCCTCCTGAAGAGTTCAGGGCAGGGTGTATATCCTCACCCCTTGGAGGCGCATGCATCAATGTAGTTGTCATAGGTGCATTGCTGATCGAATATGTGCAAGCGATGATGTTATTTGATTCAGGTGCTACATATTATTTTATGGCACCGTGTTTTACGACTCATACGAGTAGGGACGCTGAGCCTTTAGATTTCCCTATCATTATAGCTATGCCAGTAGGAGGCCCAATAGAAGTGTGTGAGACAATGTTCTATAAATATTGACAGGTATAATTGCAATGCTGATTTAGTAATGTTGAGTATATTGAGCTTCAATATCATTCTGGGATGGATTGGCTAGCTAAGCACCATGCAGTGTTGGATTGTCGGGAGAAGACCGTTACTCTACATATTCCCGATAGAACAGTAAAATTTTATCAGGGAATAGAACTGTAGCGCCTCACAATTTGATATCAACTATGCAGGCATTTAAAGTACTTCAGAAAAGAAATATGGTTATTTCGCATATGTAACGGATAACAGAGTGGGAAATATAGAACTTGAGAAGATCTCGATGGTGAGGGAGTATCCTGATGTGTTACTAAGTGAGTTGCCAGGACTACCTCGGGATAAGAAGATTGAGTTTCGTATAGACATTATAAAAGGAACCCAACCTATATCAATTCCCTCATACAGAACGGCCCCTGTAAACTTAGGGAGTTGAAGGCCTAGTTACAAGACTTGCTGGATAAAGGCTTTATTCACCTCAGTGGTTCCTGTGGGGTGCTCCGGTGTTGTTTGTGAAAAAGAAGGATGGGACGCTGTGATTATGCATAAATTATCGGCAGCTGAGTAAGGTGACGATTAAGAACAAATATTCACTGCCAAGGATTGATGATCTATTTGATCAGTTACATAGGGCGCAATGTTTCTCAAAACTCAATCTACGATCGGATTATCATCAATTGAAGATTAGGGAGAGTGATGTCCCCAAGATGGCTTTTCGAACCAGATACGGGCATTAAAAGTTCTTTATTAATTTCATTTGGTCTTACCAATGCCCCTGCAATATTTATGGATCTGATGAACATGGTGTTTAGACTTTTTCTAGATCAGTTTGTGATAGTCTTTATTGATGACATTATGGTGTATTCATGTAATGAGCAGGAGCATGCTGAGCATTTGCATCAGGTGTTGCAGACACTGAGAGAACAAGAGTTGTACGCTAAATTCTCGAAGTGTGAGTTTTGGTTGAATAGTGTGGTATTTTTGGGGCATGTGGTATCCAAGGAATGGATTGGAGTGTTGGTTTAAATCTAGGTCCCAAGATCATACAAGCTATGAAAACATGCGTGAATACACCAACGGAGGTAGCGGAATACTCACATCGATCGGTTGAGTCGATTTGGAGACGATTGAAGGCCAAAAAACGCACTGCCTTGGCGCATGAACTGCAGCAGTCCACTGTCTCCAAAAACAGAAATTTGAGATGCGAAACGGAGCTCCTAGCTTTGTCGAACGGATCCCGGCTCATGGTCGAACCTCCCTACCACCTTCGCAAGACTCGTAGTGTGCTAGCACTTGGATTTTTCACCATGAAAACCCAACTCTTGCTTCCCTAGTTCACGCCATTTATGGCTCCAAACCAGTGAGCTTCTAAGCTTTTGGGCGTGAGAAGAAGAGAGAACAGCCCATTTTGGGGTGAATGTGAGAGAGTGTGAGAGAAGAGAAAATGTGATAGTTATTTAGAAAAGTTTAAAATGTTTGGTTTATATATTTTCCAAAATATATTAATGATTTACCAATTAATTTTCCAAAAGTCAAATGGTGAAAATCATTTAATTGATTTCTAAATCAATTCATTTACCAAACATTCCAACACTCCACTAACTCACATCTAGTCACATCTCTCATTCAATCAATCACATCAATCAATCACATCACTCAAAGTGACATTTGATTTGACGCTTGATGTGACGAATGATTTGACGCTTGATGCGACTTGCGACGCCGCACTCGAATTCGAAATACGAATGCGCTCGCAATCACACTCGGGCTCGGGTTTGCTAATTCCAAATTAACGATTTTTCTGTCGCGTCGTAATTAGATGATTACGCCTAGCGAATTCACTATTCACGTCGCTAACGAATTAATTCTAAATTAATTCGTTCGCCCGAATTAAAATCTAATTTTAATTCCGCGTCGAAATCTATTTCGTTTAATATATCGAATATATAATTTATCGATTAATTCCAAATTAATCGTTATCTCTCTCTAGACGATATTTTATCCTAGATAAAATATCTCCGTTATTAATCCTAGATTAATTTTCTCTCTCTTCTATATAATCCCAGATTATTCAAGAGTGCGAGTTGTGCGTCATCGGTGGGTTATCGGGAAGCGACCCATGAGATCTCCGGATAAGTTGGCAGTAAATACGGTCGTCGGAGAGTATCCGAATCACGTACGTAATAAGTACTACGTTCTACCGATTTACGAGACAAGGTCGACTCCTACAAAGCACCAAGTCTACCCAATTCTCCGGACATATCCATCTAAGAATATTAAGATCTGTATCAAGCGTAGTATACCAAGTATTGTATTGTGTATATCGGCCCAGTATCGGATAGTCACGTGCTAGGCCTGGGGCTTGGATAAGTGTCTGCCCCGTACGAAGCACATGTCGGATGTCTGGTAACTAGTCTCTATAATCGGATATACATGACCTTGTCATAATATCCCGATGGCCGCACATCACTTAAGAGCACTAATACCGTATCCTGCGTGACATCATCTCCACTATGACTGGAGTGATACTTCCGTCTTGACATCACATCCAATACACTACGATTCTCAATATACCCGGCATTGGCGTACACAGAACCGGTTAGAGTCCTAGACGACCTCAACTAAAGTATATCGATTGTCGTAAGCATTAGCGATGTAAGTCTCAGGTTAAGACTATACACACCTACCTTGATTTCGGCCTCCCATAGACACATATTCATAATACCAATGGGATTTTGAGGGGTCTATCCAGAGCGAAGCTGTTTCCCGTACCATCGGTGAAACACGACCTCCTATCGCACTTGCATAAGTATCCAATACTTATATATATGAGAACTATGCCGTTGTGCCCTCACAACACACACAAGTGCAATACTAGCCTATTCCGCATTATCGATGTCCAGTCTCGATAATACTACGGCTAGGGATATTCAATGATTAATCCTTCGTGGACTGATACTGTCTCATATCATTCTCAATCCAGGAACTAATCATAGGGACCTCTCTTCATTTATATATCTAAGGTGATCTAATCACAAATGATGAGAGTGCAATTTCCTTGTCACATAGTTAATTTGTACAACAACACTATGATCTGTACAAATAGTGACGCTATGGGTCATATTATCCAACAATCTCCCACTTGGCACATAGCCAGTCACTCGAGTGTCTAACACCCGAACTATGTACGGTTCGCTCAAATTGCTGAGGAAAGGTTTTCGTCAGCGGATTTGCTTGATTATCGTCTGACGCGATTTACACGATCATCACATCGCCACGATGTATGATCCGAACGAATCAGATGATATAGAAGTATATATCTGGATCGTCGATGAGACCTTTAATTCCTTAGCCTGTGCTGACGCCTAGCTCAGCTGCTAACAGAACTATATCTAATCTAATTAGATTTATTTTCGACCCAAATGGCTTCTATTGCTGCCTCAGCCGCAGCAATAATCCGCATTTGTTGTTTATTCGGCAACAGTATCTTGCTCGGAAGATTTCCAGCTCACTGTCCCGTTATTCAAACTTTATAGTACCGCAGTATTTAACTGTTTGGAAACTTGCAGCAGTGATCCCAGTCACTTCAAGTTCTCCTTCTCCATAGTTTTAGACAGCATCTTTAGTTCTCTAAGATACTAACAGATGTTCTTAACTTCAATCCAGTGACTATCACTTGGATTGACCCGATTGTGACTCCATATGCTCGAAGCGTATGAGACACCAATCAAGTACATTTTAAATGTACAATTTCCAAGAGAGTGTTAACAACTCCAAATCTATCCCAGTAGATCTTTATTCCTTGAATAAAGGTTGTTACTCCCCAGAATTCTACGGAGAATTTCTATTGAAAGAATATCTATGAAAGCCAAGCTTTCACCAATTGCTTTATGGGAATTTCATTGTCAGTGCGCTCTCCCACTAACCTCCTTATATACACAAGAATTATTTCGTTTTGATTCAAATCATAAACCATTATGATTATTTCAAAACGACAGTTCCAAGAACCTTACGCTTGCATTAATCCAAACATGGATCGATTAACCCGCAAACCTCATTTGTTGGTTATACAAAATCGTCAGGATGTTGTAAACATTCTCCAAAAGGTTTCCTTTTCAGGAAAGCGATTTTGATCTATATCTGACACATTTCATAAATGAAATACGCAGTATCAACAAGCATTATCAAAATGGATTTACCTTGGCAACAGGTAAAAGGTTGAACCGTTATTAACACAATGTTGATAACGATACCTTTCGTCAAAAGCCTAGCTTTGTACGTTGGTATGTTGCCTTCCATGTATGTCTTCCTTGAAGACGTTTATGTACCAATAGGCACAATGCCTTGTGGTACAACAACTAGTACCCAAAATAGTTGTTTTACATGGAATCCATTTCGGACTCATGGCACTTTGCCATAATAGGGAGTCGATACCTCGTATCACTTCCTCAAAATGTAGTCAGTGGTACACCTCCATAAGATTGACATCTTTATGAGGTTAGATCAGAAACCCATACCCTAGGTTTTTTCTGACTCTATCCGATCTACGAAGTTCTTGTGTATTTGAAGATTAATGGTATAGATTCATCATAGATGAACTATTTGTGTTCCATTAAGGACTTCGTGCCTTGAACAGTATTACTCCGATTTTCATCGAGTATCACTATCCTCCCACTGACCACTGCATATCGGTATTCCTCTCAGGAAAACCGCATGGTGAGCAACAATCACATTGTTCTCATGTGAGATTTATAAGTACTATACTTATGGTTTCCCTTAGGATAACCTATATTGGCACTTATCCATTTGGGTCTTTTAGTTTGGTATCATCCAAACGTTATGCCTGGTATACCCAAATTATTAGGAATGAGAAACCCTGTTTCTTTCCTGTTCATATCCTATATGATATCTGTCAAACAGATTTATATGGAACCTTATTCTAAATAAGCTTTGCACTGTAGATACATATCCGTTGAGGAAATGGTAGCTCAGAGCGACTCGTGATAAACCTTATCATGTCCACAAAATTCGGTTTTTAGTTTGGACACACCGTCAAACTGACGTGTCTCGGGAGGAGTCCTCATCTGAAAGAATACTATACTCTTTCATGTGTGTTTGAAACTTACTGCTTAAGTATTTTCCATTACGGTCTTACCGTGACGGCATAATACTACAGTCGATCTGTTAATCTACTTCGTGTCGAAACCCTAATAGTTTCCGATCTGTGTTCTTCAAAAGAAACACATAACCATAACGTGATGTTACATCCGTTAAGGTCACGAAATATTCATGTCACATCTAGCCTAGCTAGATATGGGCCCACTAACTTCACCATGAATAGGGCTAACAGATCTGTGGCACTTACACTATTACCAAGTAAACAGTGTTTTAGGTACTTTACCTAATAAACTAGATTCGTAGACTTTATTTGAATAGTCAAATCAGTCCTAGTACCCACTCTTCAAAAGTGTGGATATACGAGTCTCGTTAATTGTGTCCTAGACAACAATGCCACAAATAAGTCTCTATTGATCAAATCAATTTGAGCTATTTATTTGTCATTTTATGTTTGAGATTTTAATTATATTCAAAATATAAATTCTGTTATTCACATCTAATGTGTTTATCTCAGTATCATCTTTATATAATGAAACACTTAGTGTTCTAGAATATAAAGGTTTATCCACAATGGATTAAACATTGATATAGAGATAATGTCTCTAGTCAAACTAGTTACATTATAACAGTTTCTAATTTAAGTACATACCCTAAGGGTAGTTCCTAAACTTAGGTATCTACGGTCGAAACAGCAACTTTCGTCCCGTTTCCGATTCGTAGAGTAATCTCAGCTTGAAGTCAGTATCCTGCTCAAAGCAGATTCTGAACATCAATACATATATTTTATGTACCACACTAAGTATTTAAAATCTAATTTCAATACTAGTAGTGAACATAACTTTGACAAATATTTTAAAGTTAGAGCCTCGCCCTTTCTTTAATTCCTTCGTGTCTTCCATATCCAAATGGTAGTTACTTTGGGATATGTCAATTATCTTTTCAATATTTCACAAACCTTTGGCCAAGCCTTGGGTTTCGGAATATTGAAACGATGTGCACCTTGTGCAACACGCCCAATTGCAAACTTTTGACTTTCACCCCTAGAATAGTCAAATCAATTCTCTAAGAATTATTAATTGCAATTTAATACTTTTAAATCTAAAGATAGATTTATTGTCAAGTATATTAAATTAAGCACTAAAGTCATCATCATATAAATCTTCCAAAGATTTTATGCTCTACTTATTTGCTTAATTATGGGCTAGTCATAATAAGTTATTTTATCAAATAAATTAACCTATTATTTATTCCCAATATGAAAATTAATCATTTAAAACATTTAATCCAAGGATTATATATTTTAAATATTCAACTTTTCAATTCTTTCTAGATTTCAATAGTCCAACTATTTAATCAATATAATAAGGCACTATTTATTATAATGATTACAATAATCCAATTATTTAATCAACTACAATTTTAATATTGATTACTATAATCCAATTATAAAATCAACTATCATTTTAATTCAATTATATTGATTACTATAATCCAATTATAAAATCAACTATATATTGAATGAGTTTGTATATAGTCCAACTATATATATTTTAAAACAACATAAAATTTAATATGACGAGTAAAATATAGATAGATGAGCGCGTTTAGCGAGTATTCGAACGAATGTTGCAAATTCAATACTTGCCTCCCACTATTTTTCGTCGAGCCTCTAACCCTCTGTCGAGTACTCGGGAAACCGTGTTTCCTAGTGGGCTAGGATCCCGTTAAATATCACACAATCTTGACTTTGGCCAACAAATTGTATGATAATTAACTAGGTGGATCTCGAAGATCAATTGGATCTCATCCAACTCCTAGATCCAGTAGGTGGACATCCAAGTCCCAAACATATATCTTATATATGCCTATACATCGAATGTATAGCCTAACCTTTTTCCTCTGAATCAACTAGGCCTTGGCTTTGGCACAACAAACCTAATGATCCCAGTCAAGCGCGGACCCATTGACCATGGAAGCTTCGTAATCAATGTCGATGGACAAGAAGTGGTCTTGACTTTGGCCAACAAACCACAACTTGGACAAGACACCAATATGGAACAAAGCTTCGTGATTCAAACACATCTTCGACGGACAAGGGCTTGACTTTGGCCAACAACCCATGCCAATCTAGGATCTTGAGTAAGAATCACTCAATGGAAGGAAAAGACGAATGATATTTGATGAGGGCTTTTCGCGTGCAAATTGGCTACCAATTTAATTATCTTTGTTAAGGTCTCATCATCATACACCCTTAAACATGCATTCTAAACACATAATAAAGCGCATATGAAAATAAATAATAATGATATGCGGATGGATTACTTAACACATTGATCCTAGATCAAATCTCTCCCTTTCTCACTCAAGCTAGCACTTGTATTACTTCTACCCCTTACACTACACTTCTAAAGAAACCTCATTTACATTGAGGGGAATAGGTGAGAAGAGAATACAAAGAGAATAGAGGTGATAAGGCTGGACACGCAGGTCCAATTTAATAAATCGAATTTATTACAACAATTTCTAAAATTGCCCACCCATCTAATATCCATCCGATATACATTATTCATTCAACACAACCACGTATTCACACACATAAGCATGCTATCAATCAATCTAATCAAATTAATTAATCTGATAATTAAGTGATCATCCAATGTTCAAACAACGATTTGATTTTGTTCGAGTCAAACTCGTTTTTGCGAATAAGTACTTAAAGTACGAATTCATGAATTAATTAAACTACATCATTAAATCTAATTTAACATGTATTTAATACTAATTCATATTCAATTCCAAATTAAACATTACACTTTATTTAATAAACCTTTTACGATTTAAATTCCAAATTTAATCGTAACGCGTCTCAAAGACCGATTAACGTCCAACGTCAATTCAACTAAAGTCCAATGGGCTTTTAATTGATTTCTTAAGGCGTGGACTTTTGGTCAACTCGGGTCAAACCGATAACCAAAGTCCAATCCGGGATTTACCCCATAAGCCCATAAATCAATCTTGGCCCATTAGGCCCAATTGAACTTTAAAGGTTCATTAGTTGCATTTGGGCTTTATGGTTAAGGTTTTGGGCCCAATTGGATCCAATCCATTTGGCCTAAACCCAACTTGATAAAATCAAACCCAATAGGCCCAATTACAACATTAATAGCCCAAATCCATTTAAGGCCAAAAATAATTAAATTACTAAATCCAATTTAGCAATTTAATTACCTAAAGTGCATTACACGATTAATCAACTAAATCAACATTTCCAAAACACTAAATTAGTCCAATTAATCATACTCAATTCTTTATTATGTCCAACACACAAAATTGAAAAATCAAACCCATTTACATGCTTCAAAGCTCTCGGCCAAGGAGGGATTTTTGTCCGATTCGGTTTCGATCCAATCGAACCCACAATCGACATTAAATCAACATCCTAAATGATTTCATACACATCCAATGTCAAAAAATCAAATAACCAAGACATTAGGGCAATAAGCAATTCGGCCAACATATAGAATTAGGGATTTTTGTCCAATTCGAAATCCAATCCAATTCGATTCAAATTAAATCATCCTACATGATTATAACTTCATCCAATGAATCAAAATCAAAAATTCCAAGAATCCAAATTCACCATCATATCGGCCAACTCACAAATTTGGGCAAAATTGATCCAATCACATTTTCTTGAAATTGATCAAATCAATCATCAATTCAACATATATTAAGCATGCTCAAACATCCAATTTTGTTAAATCATGCTCAAATACAAAATACCCAATTTTAAGCCCTACATTTTTCATGCTTGAACCTAAGGCTCTTGATGCCATTGTTGGTTTAAATCTAGGTCCCAAGATCATACAAGCTATGAAAACATGCGTGAATACACCAACGGAGGTAGCGGAATACTCACATCGATCGGTTGAGTCGATTTGGAGACGATTGAAGGCCAAAAACGCACTGCCTTGGCGCATGAACTGCAGCAGTCCACTGTCTCCAAAAACAGAAATTTGAGATGCGAAACGGAGCTCCTAGCTTCGTCGAACGGATCCCGGCTCATGGTCGAACCTCCCTACCACCTTCGCAAGACTCGTAGTGTGCTAGCACTGGATTTTTCACCATGAAAACCCAACTCTTGCTTCCCTAGTTCACGCCATTTATGGCTCCAAACCAGTGAGCTTCTAAGCTTTTGGGCGTGAAAGAAGAGAGCAAACAGCCCCTTTTGGGCGTGAATGTGAGAGAGTGTGGAGAGAAGAAGAAAATGTGATAGTTATTTAGAAAAGTGTAAATGTTGGTTTATATATTTTCCACAAAATATATTAATGATTACCAATTAATTTTCCAAAAGTCAAATGGTGAAAATCATTTAATTGATTTCTAAATCAATTCATTTACCAAACATTCCAACCACTCCACTACTCATCTAGTCACATCTCTCATTCAATCAATCACATCAATCAATCACATCACTCAAAGTGACATTTGATTTGACACTTGATGTGACGAATGATTTGACGCTTGATGCGACATGCGACGCCGCCACTCGAATTCGAAATACGAATGCGCTCGCAATCACACTCGGGCGCGGGTTTGCTAATTCCAAATTAACGATTTTCTGTCGCGTCGTAATTAGATGATTACGCCTAGCGAATTCACATTCACGTCGCTAACGAATTAATTCTAAATTAATTCGTTCACCCGAATTAAAATCTAATTTTAATTCCGCGTCGAAATCTAATTTCGTTTAATATATCGAATATATTAATTTAATCGATTAATTCCAAATTAATCGTTATCTCTCTCTAGACGATATTTTATCCTAGATAAAATATCTCCGTTATTAATCCTAGATTAATTTTCTCTCTCTTCTATATAATCCCAGATTATTCAAGAGTGCGAGTTGTGCGTCATCGGTGGGTTATCGGGAAGCGACCCATGAGATCTCCGGATAAGTTGGCAGTAAATACGGTCGTCGGAGTATCCGAATCACGTACGTACCAAGTACTACGTTCTACCGATTTACGAGACAAGGTAGACTCCTAGCAAAGCACCAAGTCTACCCAATTCTCCGGACATATCCATCTAAGAATATTAGATCTGTATCAAGCGTAGTATACCAAGTATTGTATTGTGTATATCGGCCTAGTATCGGATAGTCACGTGCTAGGCCTGGGGCTGGATAAGTGTCTGCCCCATACGAAGCACATGTCGGATGTCTGGTAACTAGTCTCTATAATCGATATACATGACCTTGTCATAATATCCCGATGGCCGCGCAGCACTTAAGAGCACTAATACCGTATCCTGCGTGACATCATCTCCACTATGACTGGAGTGATACTTCCGTCTTGACATCACATCCAATACACTACGATTCTCAATATACCCGGCATTGGCGTACACAGAACCGGTTAAAGTCCTAGACGACCTCAACTAAAGTATATCGATTGTCGTAAGCATTAGCGATGTAAGTCTCAGGTTAAGACTATACACACCTACCTTGATTTCGGCCTCCCATAGACACATATTCATAATACAAATGGGATTCCGAGGGTCTATCCAGAGCGAAGCTGTTTCCCGTACCATCGGTGAAACACGACCTCCTATCGCACTTGCATAAGTATGCAATACTTATATATATGAGAATATGCCGTTGTGCCCTCACAACACACACAAGTGCAATACTAGCCTATTCCGCATTATCGATGTCCAGTCTCGATAATACTACGGCTAGGGATATTCAATGATTAATCCTTCCTTCGTGGACTGATACTGTCTCATATCATTCTCAATCCAGGAACTAATCATAGGGACCTCTCTTCATTTATATATCTAAGGTGATCTAATCACAAATGATGAGAGTGCAATTTCTTGTCACATAGTTAATTTGTACAACAACACTATGATCTGTACAAATAGTGACGCTATGGTCATATTATCCAACATGGAGTAGATTTCCAGAAGATTGAGGCTATCAGAATTGGCATCGACTTAAAGCGTAACGGAGATTCGTAGCTTCTTTAGATTAGGAGGGTATTATGGGAGGTTCGTAGAGAATTTCTCCAGAATAGCTGCTCCATTAACGCGACAAACTCAGAAGAATTTGAAGTTTGAATGGTCTGATGCTTGTGAAAATAATTTTAAAGAACTCAAACGATGATTGACTATTGCTCATATTCTTGCACTGCCAGCGGGATCAGGAGGATTTATAGTGTATTGTGATGCTTCCATGGTGGGATTAGGTTGTTTATTGATGCAGAGGGGGAATGTGATTGCTTATGCTTCCAGTCAATTGAAGCCTTGTGAAAAAAATTATCCCACTCATGATTTGGAAATGGCTGCAATAATATTTGCTCTGAAGATATGGCGGCATTATCTATATAGTGAAAGGTTTGAATTTTTCACCGATCACAAAAGCCTTAAGTATATCCAGAGTCAAAATAAGCTTAATTTGAGACAGAGAAGGTGGATAGAGTTATTGAAAGATTATGATTGCTCCATTCAGTACCATCCGGCAAAGCTAATATTGTAGCTGATGCCTTAAGCAAGAAGTCTATAGGGGAGTTTGGCTCATTTGCTAATTGAGAAATGGCGCCCAGTCAAACAGATGCAGAGTTGTATGCTGGATGGAGTGAATTTTCAAGTGACAACACAAAGAGGATTATTAGCATAGATTCAGGTTAAATCCACCATTGTACATGAAATCAGAGTTGCACAGGAAGAAAATCCTTAGGTGCAGCAGATTACAGTAAGGTACTTGTTGGACATTATGACCCATAGCGTCACTATTTGCACAGATCATTGTGTTGTTGTAGCAAATTAACTATGTGACAAAGAAATTGCACTCTCATCATTTGTGATTAATTACCATAGATATATAAATGAAGAGAGGTCCCTATGATTAGTACCTGGACTGAGAATGATATGAGACAGTATCAGTCCCCGAAGGTTTAATCATTAAATATCCCAGCCGTATATTATCGAGACTGGACATCGATAATGCGGAATGGTTAGTAATGCACTTGTGCGCGTTTGTGAGGGCACAACGGCATAGTTCTCATATATATAAGTATTGGATACTTATGCAAGTGCGATAGAGGTCGTGTTCATCACCGACGGTACGGGAAACAGCTTCGCTCTGGATAGACCCCTCGGAATCCCATTGGTATTATGACTATGTGTCTATGGGAGGCCGAAATCAGGTAGGTGTGTATGGTCTTAACCTGAGACTTACATCGCTAATACTTACGATAATCGATAAACTTTGGTCTTGGTGGTAGGGGACTTTAAACGGGTTCTGAGTACACCACTTCGGGTTTATCAGAGAGCGTAGAGTATTGGGTGTGATGTCAAGACGGAAGTATCACTTCAGTCATATTGGAGAAGATGTCACGCAGGATACGGTATTAGTGCTCTTAAGTGCTGCGCGGCCATCGGGATTATGACAAGGTCATGTATATCCGATTATAGAGACTAGTTACCAGACATCCGACATGTGCTTCGTACGGGGCAGACACATATCCAGCCCCAGGCCTAGCACGTGATTATCCGATACTGGACCGATATGCACAATACATTAGTATACTACGCTTGATACAGATCTTTGATATTCTTTGATGAATATGTCCGGAGAACTTGGTAGACTTGGTGCTTTGCTAGGAGTCGACCTTGTCTCGTAAATCGGTAGAACGTAGTACTTGGTACGTACGTGATTCGGGCACTCCGACGACCGCATTTACTGCCAACTTATCTGGGGATCTCATGGGTCGCTTCCCGATAATCCACCGTGACGCACAACTCGCACTCTTGAATAATCTGGGATTATACAGAAGAGAGAGAGAATTAATCTAGGATTAATTACGGAGATGTTTTATCCGGGTTAAAATGTCGTCTAAAGAGAGAGAACGATTATTATTCGGAATTAATCGATGTATTAAATATTCGATTATTAGACGAAATTAGATTTCGACGCGGAATTAAAATTAGATTTTAATTCGGGCAAACGAGTTAATTTAGAATTAATTCGTTAGCGACGTAAATAATAATTCGCTAGGCGCAATTATTTATTTAAATTCGATTGAATTAACGTCGCGACGTAAGCTCGGTATTTCGGAAATATCGAACCCGAACGCGTGAGTGCACGTGGGCCCACTTTCATTTGGAAACGTGTGGGGCCCACATGACACATGTCATTCTAATACTTTGCATGTAGATTGTGTACATAGCACTCAATGTCATTGCATGGAGTTTGAGTGTTTGACACTCTAAGCCATTGCATGTTATGTGTCATAATTTTTATTATTATTTAATGAAAATTATGGCATAAATATAAATTGATTTTTGGTAAATCATTTTTAACTTAATACACAATTTCAACTCTCTCATTTCCTCCTCTCTTCTCTCTCACCCAAAACAGCCTTGTTCTTCACTGGTTTGGAACCAGAAAAATGGCGTGAACAAAGGGAAGCATAGAGTGGTTTCTCATGGTGAGAAATCAAGTGCTAGCACACTTACAAGTTTTGCGAAGGTGGTAGGGAGGGTTCGACCATGAGGCGGGACTCATCCGATGGAGTTTGGAGCTTCGTTTGAGACCCGAAAACTGCCAAGACAGTGAGCATGGACTGGTTACAGTGGCGTGAGCAAGGCAGTACGTTTTTGGCCTTGATTTGTCTTCAATCGACATAACCGATCAATGTGAGTATTCCGCTACCTCCGTTGGTGTGTTCACACATTATTTCATGTCTTGATTTGATCTTGGACCTTAGAATAAACCAACAGTACTTAGGATGAGTATTATATAGACAATGAAAATCTCATTTGGAAGCAGAATAGAATTCTCATTCCTCAAGTTCCGGAGTTTAAATGCTCGATATTAGAGAAGGCCCACACTTCATCTTACGCCATACATCATGGGATCACCAAGATGTATCACGACCTCAAGGATCTTTATTGGTGGAATGGCATGAAAAAGAATATGGCTGAATTTTTCACAAGGTGTCTCACTTGTCAGCAGGTTAAAGCTGAGCATCAGAGACTAGCAGGGAAGCTGCAAAGTTTAGACATTTTGGAGTGGAAATAGGAGAAAATCACTATGGACTTTATCGTTGGGCTCCCGCATACATCAAAAGGGTGTGATTCTATATGGGTGATCGTGGATAAAATGACCAAATATGCACATTTCCTTCCAATTAAGACTAGCTTCACAACAGCCCAATATGTCAAACTGTACCTGATTTGAAATCATGAAGCATAAGTTATTGGGACCGGATTTGGTATAAGATGCCGTGGAGAAAGTAAAACTATTCAGAGAAAGGTTGGGTATGGCCCATAGTTGCCAAAAGAGTTATACGGATCACCGAGAAATGATTTGGACTTCCAGGTAGGGTATTTTGTGTTTCTAAAAGTATCTTTTTTTAATGGAGTAATGAGATTCACCAAAAAGTGTAAACTCAGAGAGTTGGAGGAAGAGCTTATGAATTAGCGCTTCCACCCAACTGTTAGTGTCCTACACATGCACAAGGTCTCTAAACAATGATTTGTGTGTGAATAAATCAAGATAAGTTGCGGAAGACTGACATTGATCGGTTTGGAGATTTCAAAAATTCCTTTGATGTATGTTGAAGCTCCAAGCTTTGTATAGTGTTTCCAACTCTTGGGTGAGTTTCCCTATCACCTTAATCAACTCTAAATGTGCTAGCAAGCTTGAAATTTTTGTAACAAAAATTTTCAAAGAGAGAAGAAGGATCTCGGCCAAGGAGAGAAAGAAGAGAGATGAAGTTTGTGATGTCTTGTTTCAAAAACAAAAGCAAGTATTACAAAACTTGCTCAACACACATTAGTTGTGTGAAAGATTACATTAAATGAGCTCAACTACTTCCATAATCTTTTGACAAGTTGATGTAAGTGAAGTGGGTCCCACCACTTTGAAATTCCAAATTTGAGTTGGCTCACTCAACACACAAATAAGCTTTGGGAACGGGTTCATTTAATCCGACTAAACAAGTTTTCCCTCGCTAAATAATTAAATCCAATTTAATTAAATATTATGCCTCGTAAAATTATTACGAAAGTCGCTTACGAATTAATTCCAAATTAATTCATTCGCACGAATTAAAATCCAATTTTAATTTCGTAAAGAAATCCAATTTCAATTAATTTATCCGATATATTATTTTAGCCCAAATAAATAAATTAAATAGAAAAATCTAATTTAACTATTAAATTTATTTTATCGATTAATTCCAAAATAATCGCGTTCTCTCTTCTAGATGAATTTAATCCCAGATAAAATTATTGCCATAATTAATCCCATATTAATTCTCTCTCTCATAATTAATCCTAGATTAATTATGTTCGAGTCAAATGTCATCGGTGAATCTTTGGGAAGGATCCAAGAGATTCCTGGATATGTTGGAAGTAAATGCGGTTGTCGAACTATCTGACACGTGCGTACCGTGTACCACGTTCTCACTGATTTACAAGACATGGTTGGCATCTAGCAAAGCACCGTGCCTACCCAATTCTCCAGAAATATTCAACGAAGAATATATAATCTCTATCAGGCATAGTATACAATGTATTACGTAATACGATCCAATATCTGATGTCACATTACTAGGCGTGGGCTGGAATTATGTATGCCCCGTATGAAGCATATATCAGATCATCAATAACTAGTCTCTGTAATTGGATAATCATGACCTAGTCATATTATCCCGATAGTTGTAGCATTTAAGAGTACTAGTTCTCTATAGTGTTGATCATCATCTCCATATGACTGAAGTGATACTTCCATCTTGACATCACATCCAATACACTATGATTTTCAGTAAACCCAGAAGAGGTGTACACAGATCCTGTTAAAGCTCCAGATGACCAAAACCAAAGTATACTGATTGTCACAAGTATTAGCGATGCAAGTCTCAGGTTAAGACCACATACACCTACCCTGATTCGAATTCTCATAGACACATAGTCATACTACCAATGAGACTCCGATAGGTCTATCCAGAGCGAAGCTGTTCCCAGTCCAACGGCTAACAGAACCTCTTATCACACTTTCATAAGTATCCAATACTTATATATATGAGAACTATTCCATTAAGCTTCCATAATACGCACAAGTGTAATACTAGTCTATTCTGCATTATCGATATCCAGTCTCGATAATACTACGACTATGGATATTTAATGATGAGACCTTTCGTGGATTAATATTGTCTTATATCTTATTAATCAGGTACTAATCATATGGATTTTTATCATTTATATATATCCAAGTAATCAAATTACAAAATGATAAAATAGCAATTTCCTTTGTCACATAGTTAATTTGTACAAAAACATAATGTCTTTTACAAATAGTGATGATATGGGTCATAATTGTCCAAAAATCACCCACTTGGCCTATAGCCAATCACTAAAGTGTCCAACACCTGAACTATGTACGGGTCGCTCAAAATTTTGCTGATATATCACTTTCGTCAGTGGATATACAAGGTTATCATCTGATGTGAATTTTCGACCTCCACATCGCCACAATGTGTCATCTCTCGAATCAGATGAAAGCATCGAAGTACATACTTGGATCATTGATGAGACCGTGGTTCCTTAGCCTGTGTTGTAGCCTAGCTCAGCTGCTAACAAAACTACTCTTAATCCAATTAGGAATTGATAGATCCAAAATTCTTCTTTTGGTGCCTCAGTCGCAGCAATGTATTCCGCTTTTGTTGTTGACTCAGCAATAATATATTACTTGGAAGATTTCCAGTTCACTATTCCGTTGTTTAAATAAATATGTACCCTTATTGCTACTTACAGTTGTCTTTATCGGTTTGGAAACTTACATTGGTGAACCCAGTCACCGCAAGTTCTCTTTTCCCAGAGACTAAGAAAGCATCTTTAGTTCGTCTAAGATACTCAAGGATGTTCTTTACATCAATCCATTGGCCATCAGTTTGATCAGACTGATCGTGACTGCACATGCTTAAAGCATACGAGACATCAGGTCACATATATATCATGACATACATGATCAATCCGACTGCTTAAGTGAACGAGATCTGATTAATTCAATCTATCTCATCTTCTGTTTTAGGATACATGTCCTTAGATAGAGAGATTCCATGTGACACCGGAAGTAGTGCCTCTTGGAATGATCCATGTTGAATCTCTTCAACACTTTGTCAATGTACGAGCTCTGGGAGAGTCCAAGCAGCTTTCTGGATCTATCCTGGTAGATCTTTATTCCCAAAATAAAGGCCGCTTCTCCCAGGTCTTTCATGGAGAATTTTAATGAAAGCCAAGCTTTCACCAATTGTAGCATGAGAATGTCATTGCCCAGAAGCAATACATCATCTACATATAAGATAATGAATGTTAGTCGCTCCCAATAACCTTCTTATATGCACAAGACTCATCTTCGTTTTGAATGAAATCATATTCTTTTATGATCTCATCAAAACATTGGTTCCAAGAACGCGATGCTTGCCTCAATCCATAAATGGATCGGTTTAACTTGCAAACCTTGTTTGCATGTTTTGGCATGACAAAACAGTTAGGTTGTTGCATATAAACATCCTCCAAAAGGTTTTCGTTAAGGAAAGTGGTTTTGACGTCCATCTGCCATATTTCATAATCGAAATATGGAGCAATAGCAAGCATTATCCAAATGGATTTAATCACGGTAATTGGTTAAAAAGTTTCGTTGTAATTAACACCATGTCGTTGACGATACCATTTCGCTACAAGCCTAGCTTTGTACATTTGTAGGTTACCATACATGTCTGTCTTCTTCTTGAAGACCCATTTACAACCAATAGGCACAATGCCTTCTGGTACATCAACCAGTGTCCAAACATGGTTGATATATGACCGGCGTAAACACACACGTATAACGCAAGTGCACGTATCGTTCAAGTAGTATAAAAATATCGATCCCACGAGGACTTAATTCCTACTGTTGTTATTAATTGTTGAATCTATTTATTTACAAATATCTAATTAAATGGAGAAGAGAATGATTGTTTGATTGGTTGAATGTGGTTTTCCTTAATTAAAATAAATAAAATAAACAAAAGAAAATACTAAGGAAAGTAACAAAAGACTCAAAGATCTAGGGTTGTGAATCTTTCTAATATCTTTTAAAAGATGCATTGATTATTTTATGTTTGTGTAATAAATTGGTTTACTAACCTGGAACACGAAATTTTGCGAAAGCCTCTGTCGATGGTCAGACGCAAATACCCAGTTTAACCCAATTGAACCATATGTCTATGTCAACCAAATTACCTGGATTCATTAAGTTTTAGTTTCAATTATGGCTACCCCCGCCCGATATGTATATGTCTATCCTGTAAGGAAATATATTAAAGGGTTATCTATCCTCAAGGAAGATCGTGGGCTATTAAGTCTAAGGCTGAAACCTAAAATTCCTTTGTCAAGTTTATTTTAGATTTACCACATCAATCTTATTGGTGATCAGACAACAAGAAGCATTAAGCTTAAGACTAAATAAGTAAACCTTTAAATTACCCAAACTATAAAATAACCCCTTATAAACCGGTGATATTGGATTTCATCACAACCTCAGATAACTAGCTTAGTTACGACACATATTTACGGGTAGTAAAAACTTAAATAAAATAAAAGACATAAAAAAAATGCTGAAAAGTAAATTGTTGAAAAGTAAATGATGGAAAGTAAATGCTGAAATTAAATACTGAAAATTAAATACTGAAAAGTAAATGCTGAAAGTAAATTACTGAAAGTAAATTGCTGAAAAGTAAATGTTGAAAGTAAATTACTGAAAAGTAAATGCTGAATGTAAATTTCTGAAAGTAAATGGCTGAAAAGTAAATGCTGAAAGTAAATTGTTGAAAAGTAAATAAAATAAATGTACAATAAAAGAAAATGCTGAGGTAAAAGGATCCACTTTTATTACTTCTATTTTAGATATCTCCCTTAATATAATATATTAACTTTGCATGATAATTACCAACCAGCCATATAGGCGGTATCCATATTAAGTTAAATTAATAATTAATTACCAACCGACAAATCAGGCGGTATCCAGTTTAGTCAGGTTAAAACCAATTTAAATAATTACCAACCGACCAATATGGAGGTATCCTCATTAAGTCAGGTTTTAACTAGTTTATATATTATAATTAAGGGAAATTAATCTAAATATTAGTAATAAAAGTTTTACCTTTTACCCCAGCAAAGGGGAGTTACCTCCTCATTACTAAAAAGTAAAAACTGAAAATTAAAGAAAGAAAAGTAATGTGCGTAAAAGTAAATTGCGGAAAGTAAAAACTGAAAAGTAAAGAAAATAAAGTGCGAAAGCGGAAATTAATTACTGAAAGCTGTAAATAAACAAACAAGATACAATCTTCTTAGTATTCTTAAGGAATTCCTTAGAAGAAAGTATGAATTTTACAAATGAAATGGGTTGGTATTTATAGGCAAAACTTTGCCTCCATCAAATCATCCACCAAATCCATTTTTAATTGCTCCACTAATTGCTCCACCAAATCCATTATTAATTGCTCCACTAATTCCTTATCATGTTGGTGGTGATTTGATAATTATTATTATTTATTTATTAATTTATTTTTTGCTTTGAAAATGATTGAAAATGACTTTAATAAATACACACAACACACTTCTAAATGGTTCATCAATTTCGGGCATGCAATATTCAGAATTAGAAATTATTTTGTCTTTAAAAGTTGTAGATCTTTGAGTCTTCGGTAATGTGGAACCTGAATCAGCTCAATCTGATATCGGAGTAAAACGTTATGCCCAAAATACGACAGATGCATAAAATTGGAATTTCCAAAACTGCACTTCGTTAAAACACCCTTTCAAGTTTCCAATCTCCAAAATTAATATGTCAAGTCCAATTTTGCCCTTATTTGACCCAAATTTCATCCTAAATGATTTCATTGTGTCCCAATATAATTTTATCTGCAAAATAAACTAAAACACATCAAAACATTCAACAAACCCGAGAAACTAAAGAAAATATTAAGTAAATGGGGCGGTAAATATTGATATATTTTCCGCTCATCAGTAGACATGGAATCCATTTTGGACTTCATCGCCTCTTGCCATAAAGCGGATTCGATAACCTGTATCCCTTCCTCATACTTAGTCGGTTCGTCTTCCTCAATAAGATTAATATCTACATGAGGTGAGATCAGAAACCCATACCTCTCAGGTTGTTTTCTGACTCTCTCCAACCTACGCAGTTCTTGTGTATTAGAATATTGTGGAGCAGTCTCATCCTTGATGGACTTTTCGTCTTCCGAGAGGGATCGGTGCCAGGAACAATATCACTCCGATTTTCATCGAGTTCACTTTCCTCCCACTTATCACTGCATCTATGAATTCCTTTTCGAGGATAACTGCACGAAGAGCAACAAATATTTTGTTCTCTTGTGGGTTGTAGAAGTAATATCCTTTGGTTTCCCTAGGATATCCTACAAAGAGAAACTTATCCGATTTGGGTTCTAGTTTTGTACCATCCAAACGTTTAACATATGCCCAACATCCTCAAATCTTTCGGAATGAGAAACCTGATTTCTTTCCTGTCCATAGTTCATATGGAGTCTGTCCAAAAGAATTTGATGGAACCTTATTCAAAATAAGTATTGCACTGTTCAATGCGTATCTCCAGTAGGAAATTGGTAGCTCAGTACCACTCATCATTGACCTTACCATGTCCAACAAAGTTTGATTTATCCATTCGGACACACAGTTCAATTGAGGTGTTCTGGGAGGAGTCCACTGTGAAAGAATACCATATTCTTTCAAGTAATCGAGAAACTCATTGCTCAAGAATTCCTCACCATGGTCCGACCGTAAAGTTTTAATACTTTTACCGGTCTGTTTTTCTACTTCGTGTCGAAACTCTTTGAATTTTTCAAAAGTATCTGACTTTTGTTTCTGAAGATACACATAACCATAATGCGATGCCTCATCCGTAAAGGTTACGAAGTATTCATATTCACCTCTAGCCTAGCTAGATGTGGGCCCACATACGTCACCATGGACGAGGGCTAACAATTCAGTGGCACGTACACACTTATCGCTAAAAGGTGTTTTAGGCATTTTGCCTAATGAACAAGATTCGCAGACATAATATGAATTAGGATCAAATCCGTTCAAGTATCCAGTCTTCGAAAGTGTGGATATACGAGTCTTTTCAATGTGTCACAGACGACAATGCAACAATATAAGTTTCATCTGTTTTACTCAATTTGAGCCTTTTATTTGTCATGTTATATGTTTGAGATTCATTTATATTCAAAATATAAAGACTATTATTAACATCTGCTGTACATATTAAAAGATCATCTTTATATACAAAACACCCAGTGTTCCGGAATACAAAGGTATATCTGCATCCGGTCAAACTAGAAACATAGATGATATTCTTAGTCAAACTAGGTACAAAATAACAGTCTCCTAAGTTAAGTACATGCCCCGATGGCAGATATAAAACATAGGTGCCAACAGCCAAAACAGCGACTCTTGTCTCATTTCCGACTCGTAGGTCGATCTCTCTTGAAGCCAGTCTCCTGCTAATCTACCGATCCTGCACATCATTACATATGTGAGTACCACATCAAGAATCAAAAATCCAATTTTTAAAACCAGTAGTGGACATGTTTATTTCAATAATAAACATACCTGAAGCCGGAGCCTTGCCGTCTTCACTTCCTTCATGTGTGCCTTGTACTCACGGTAGTCACGCTTCCAGTGACCCTGTTTGCCATAGTGTAGGCAGACATCTTGGGATATATCCTTCGTCTTCCAAGAAGGCTTTGATGATTTACCCTTGCCCTTCATTTTCTTATTCTCACACCTCCAGAAGCCTTCGGCCAAGCCTTGGCCTTCTGAGATGTCGAAGTAAGATGCGCCTCATGCTTCTAGCCCTTTATAAGCTCTGGCTCTGCCTCCTTGAGCATAGCCATCAACTCTCCAAGTGTCTTCTCTTGGTTCATCATGTTGTAATTCATGATGAACGCACCCCAGCAGTCGGGCAGAGACTGTAAGATCAAATCTATAGAAGTCTCAGCCTCAAAGGTTATTCCCAGCTGACGTAGATGTTCGATGTCAGCAATCATCTACGACACATAGTGCTCGACAGATGTACCCTCTGACATACACGAGCGAAATAGCTTCTTTTGCAATTCGTACTTCTGAAATCTAAGGTTAGATCTGTTAAGGTCCTTCAATTTCAACATCATGTTGTAAGGATCCAATCTTTTGTTCCGACGATGAAATTACGGAGTCATTGCAGCAAGCATGATAGACTGAGCAGTAAAGTTTTCATCACGGTGAGTCTTCCAAAGCTCACGCTATACTATTTGCTCAGGTCCGGGCTCAGGCCCGATAGGTGTCTCTATCGAATAGAGTAATTTCTCATCTCCCCGGACTATCCTGAGGTTCATCTCCCAATCTAGAAAATTGGAGCCGTTAAAGACATTATTGCCCATGACGATGTCCCAAACGCTAATCTTTCCACCCATCTCGATTGCAATAGTCCAACTATTCAATCAACGATATAAGGTACACTTAAATGTAATGGTTACTATAGTCCAACTATATAACCAACTATAAATAGAGTAGTGTCTTGTACAGTCTAACTGTTCAAAGAAAGTAATAAAACAAATATTTGTCCAACTAATATATTTATAACGACGATAAATAAAACAAAAGAGTGCGTATCAGCAAGTATTAAATGAAATTGCAAATTTAATATCGGCTTCCCACTATTTTTTGGCGAGCCTCTAACCCTCTGTTGAGAACTCGCGAAACCTAGTTTCCTAGTGGGCTAGGATCCCGTTAAATAACACAAAACCTTGACTTTGGCCAACAAGCTGTATGAAACTTAACTAGGTAGATCTCTAAGATCAATTGGATCACATCCAATTCTTAGATCCGATAGGTGGACCTCAAAGTCCAAGATATATATCCAATATATATTTCCTAACCTTTTCCTCTGAATCAACTAAGCCTTGTCTTTGCTCAACAAGCTTAATGATTCTAGTTAAGCACAACACATTGACAGTGGGAATGCTTCGTAATCCACGTTGATGAACAGAAGTGACCTTGACTTTGGCCAACAAGTCACAACTGTCCAAGACATGCGATATATAACAAAGCCTTCATGTTTCAAACACATCCGCGATGGACAATGATCTTGACTTTGGCCAACAAATCAAAGCCAATCTTGGATCATGAGAAAGAACCACTCAATGGAAGGAAAACGCTTAATATTGTAGTGAGGGTTTTTCGCGTAAATTGACAACTAATTTATTATCTTTGATTATGTCTCATCATACACCCTTAAATATGCATTCTAAAAGCATAATAAGGCGTGATAAAATTTAATAATAATATGCGGATGGATATATGATACAATTTTTTCCTAGAACAAATCTCTCTCTTGCCTATCTCCCGCTAGCACATCAATACTTCTACCCAATTACATAATATATAAACAAACCTCATTTTCTTTGAGGGGAATTGGTGAGAAGAGAAATACAAAGAGATAAGAAGGTGAAAGGCTGGACATGCAGGTCCAATTTAAATAAATTCCAAATTTACAACAATTTCCAAAATTTCCCCCACCCAACTAATATCCATCCGATATACATTATTCATACAAATACATCCAAGTATTCACACAAAGCATGCTGTCAATCAATCTAATCCAATTAATTAATCTTTGATTAATGACCATCCAATGTTTATACAACGATTTGATTTGCGCGAGTCCAACTCGTTTAAGAATAAATACTCAAAGTAAGTATTCTTTGAATTATATCGAACTACAATTTAAATCCAATCTAAATTGTATCCAATACTAATTGATATTTAATTCAAAATTAAATAATTACACTTTTAATAGTGCCTTTTAGACTTGGATTCCAAATCCAATCCACTTGGGTCTCAAAGGCCCAAATAGCATCCAATGCCATTTCAATTAAAGTCCAATGGGCTTTCAATTAATTCTTTAGGCATGGGCTTTGGCTAAATGGATCAAACCCAAAATGCCAAGGCCCAATTAGGAATCACCCTATGCCAAAATTTAATTTAGGCCCAATTAAATTATTAAAGGCCCAAAAGTCATATTTGGACTTTATGGAAATGGTTTTAGGCCCAATTGGATCCAACCCAATTCTCCAAAACCAAACTTGGCCCAACCAAGCCCATTAGCCCAAATATAACAAATTAGCCCAATCCAATTTTAAAGACTAATTTATATTAACGTAATATTCCAAATATCACATTAATTTCAATTAAAGTGTAATTAACACAATTAATCTAATATTTCCAAAACATTAATTAATCAAATTAATCATGTTTAGTATTTCAATTCATGTCCAACACAAATTGAAGAAAAATCAATTCTTCCAACATGCTCACACTCACAGCAACCACATGAAATTAACATAATATTTTTATTTCAATCCAATTAAATAAAAAATTAACATTCAATTTCATGCCATTTAACATATCCAATTGTCAAATTCAAAAAATCACCATGAGCTTTTCTAGGGCACCATTCGGCCTTGCTAAATGAATTGGGGATTTTTGATCCAAACAATTTTTCACAAATCCAATGATGCACAAATCCAATTCATCATCATATTAACACATCCAAACAATCAATTTAGACATTTACAAGCTCCAAGCAAAATCCCCAAATTAAAGTTAAGAACCCTAAAATTCAAATCATGCTTAGATTGGCTCTGATACCATTGTTAGTGTCATACACATGCCCACGGTCTCTAAACAATGATTTGTGTGTGAATAAATCAAGATAAGTTGAGGAAGAATTACATTGATCGGTTTGGAGATTTCAAAAATTCCTTTGATGTTTGTTGAAGCTCCAAGCTTTGTAGAGTTTTTCCAACTCTTCGGTGAGTTTCCCTATCACCTTAATCAACTCTAAATGTTCTAACAAGCTTGAAATTTTTGCAACAAAAATTTCCAAAGAGAGAAGAAGGCTTTCGGCCAAGGAGAGAAAGAAGAGAGATTAAGTTTGTGAGTCTTGTTTCAAAAACAAAATCAAGTATTACAAAACTTGCTCAACACACTTTAGTTGTGTGAAATATTATATTAAATGAGCTCAACTACTTCCATCATCTTTTGACAAGTTGATGTAAGTCAAGTGGGTCCCACCACTTTGAAATTCCAAATTTGAGTTGGCTCACTCAACACACAAATAAGCTTTGGGCACTGGTTCGTTTAATCCGACTAAACGAATTTTCCGTCGCTAAATAAATAAATCCAATTTAATTAAATTATTATGCCTCGCAAATTTATTACGAAAGTCGTTTAAGGAATAATTTCAAATTAATTCGTTCGCTCGAATTAAAATCTAATTTTAATTCCGTAATTAAATCCAATTTTAATTAATATATCTGATATATTATTTTAGCCCAAATAAATAAATTAAATAGAAAAATCTAATTTAACTATTAAATTTATTTTATCGATTAATTGGAAATTAATCGCATTCTCTCTTCTAGATGAATTTAATCCCAATTAAAATTCTTGTCGTAATTAATCCCAGATTAATTCTCTCTCTCATAATTAATCCCATATTAATTATGTTTGAGTCAAATGTCATCGGTGCATCTTTGGGAAGCGACCCAAGAGATTCCTGGATATGTTGGAAGTAAATGCGGTTGTCGGACTATCCGACAGGTGCGTACCACGTACCACATTCTCACCGATTTACAAGGCATGGTTGGCTTCTAGCAAAGCACCGTGCCTATCCAATTCTCTAGAAATATTCAACGAATAATATATAATCTGTATCAGGCATAGTATACAATGTATTGCGTAATACGATCCAGTATCTGATGTCACATGCTAGGCCTAGGGCTGGAATTGTGTCTGCCCCGTACGAAGCATATATCGGATCATCAGCAATTAGTCTCTGTAATCGGATAATCATGACCTAGTCATACTATCCTGATAGCTGTAGTATTTAAGAGTACTAGTTATGTATCCTGCGTGATCTTCATCTCCATATGACTGAAGTGATACTTCCACCTTGACATCACACCCAATACACTACGATTCTCAGTAAACCAAGAAGAAGCGTACACAAAGCCTGTTAAAGCTCCAGATGACCAAAACCAAAGTATACTAGTTGTCGCAAGTATTAGCGATACAAGTCTCAGGTTAAGACCACATACACCTACCCTGATTCGGATTCCCATAGACACATAGTCATACTGCCAATGAGACTCCAAGGGGTCTATCCAGAGCAAAGTTATTCCTGATCCAACGGCTAACATAACCTCTTATCACACTTGTATAAGTATTTAATACTTAAATATATGAGAGTCATTCGTTAAGCTTCCATAACGCACACAAATGTAATACTAGTCTATTCCACATTATCGATGTCCAGTCTCGATAATACTATGACTAGAGATATTTAATTATCAAACCTTTCGTGGATTAATAATGTCTCATATCTTATTAATCTGGTACTAATCATATGGACTTTTATCATTTATATATATCCAAGTAATCCAATTACAAAATGATAAAATAATAATTTCCTTTGTCACATAGTTAATTTGTACAAAAACACAATGTCTTTTACAAATATTTATGTTATGGGTCATAATTGTCCAACACCAACATGGACAGAATACATCCAATTTTCCACGTATCTATGTTATGAAAATATTTACGTGACGAATATCATGTGTTGGAGCCCTAGACAGTTGATATCCATCAAGACTTATCTTATTCGGAATAGCAAGTAGCTATTATGGGTAGAGAGACAACGAATCTAAGATCTCGATGGGTTCATTCAGTCAAAGTGATTTGGAAACATCACAAGGAACAAGAGGCTACATGGGAACCAGAAGAAGCTATAAAAGAGCAATATCCCCAACTCTTTGCGGATGAAGGTACACATCATATCCTTTAAACATTTTTATTCGAGGAATAATCATTTTAAGGGGGAGAATTTGTAACGACCTAAATATTTTCAGTTCGGCTAGGAACGCATGGAAGTTTCTTTTCCGGACTAGTAAATAATTTCCGGGATCGACTTAGAGACAATGAACACCTACTTAATTTTAAGCCCAACTTTCCTTTGTTTTTAATAAAGCCCAACAAAAATTAAAAAGAAAAGAAAGAAAGCCAAAGGCCCAACAAACTAATTACCTAGGCTTTTCTAGAATTTGGTGAAGTAAATGGTGAGGAAAAAAAAAACCAAACAAAGGGTGAAAATATTTTCTTCATTATCTTTGGTCTTGGTCGTGATATTAATAGAGAGAATGAAAGAAAGTTTGTAATTTTCTTTGAAGCTTAACAAGGGTAATCCATCCAATTAAACCCGAGAAGAAGAAAAAGAAGATCAATGGCATTATTAGGGAAGGAGGAGGTTGAATGAAGGTAAGAAAAATATGACCCAAATTTTTAAGTTGTGAGTTATGAAGGTTGGGTGTTGGTAGTATGTTTAGAATTTGGTAGTATTATGATTATTGAAGGTTGTTGGTTTAGAAATTCATGTTTGGAAAACCTTTGATTTTATATTCTAGTTAGGGCATTATGTAAAGATTTAAGAGATTTTGGTGTTGATGGGATGTTGGAAATATAGTATGATAATAAATTATTTACTGAAAGTCCTTGTGATTGTGTTGAAATGAGGTTTGGGGGTTAACTATGGAAGAAACGAATTCTGGTCCTAAAAATGGCGACGCGTCACAACGTTCCAAGCTTCACGTCGCGACGCGCATGAGGCAGAAGCCTGAGTTTGAGACGATGAGGTCACGTCGTTACGTAGCTGGGCCAGCGTCGCGACGCATACCCAAAACCAGAATTTTATTTTTTTTCTTTCTGAAGTCACGACGCGTGACTAAAAGTTTAAAGTTTTATTTGTTTTATACTTATCCCAAAGGGGTAAAGGACATTTTAAGGGATTTAATTTAATTTCGAACCCTATTTGTAACTTAATAACACTTTGGTGAGTCTTTCAATGTTTATCAAATAAACACCTACACATCTATACGAGGCTCTGAAGGCTCATGGTTCATTAGCATAAACCATTGGACCCAGTCTCGATATACTATATGTATTGGTCTCAACGGATTTTACTAACCGACCTGTGTTAGTAAATCTTGACCATGAACTTTATTTAAAAATATACAACTTATAATGACACTTCCCAATGTCAATTACAAACTACGTTGTAACTGCGCCCTACGTTGTAGATCTTGGGGGTCTTTGTCTAATATATTCATATCACTAAATCAGATTTAGTTTCAATCTAATGGTAATTAGATCAAATACGTATATAAAAACTAGATGTGTAACCATAAATATGTAATATTACGGAAAAAAAATTTGTTCAAATTCATGAATCGGACATAAATACGATCCGGATTGGCGCTCCGGACACCAATCCTAACGGACGGGATGTAACCCATGTTAGGGATATGCCCTATACCCAACTTGTGGATGGGCTATATGTACATGTATTTGTAATATTTTCATTAATTAATAAAATGGCAATCTTTATTATACGTGTCTTACATAACTTAGATGAATCATCAACACTGTAATAAAGCCCTTGAAGTAATAAGATGATGGCTTCCACGCCTTATGAGAATCATTACTCTTAAATGTTCATAGCCATAGTTTTGTGAATAATCTAGGCGTTCACAAAGCGGAGAGACTAACATGATGATATGATCCGCCCTTAAGTGGGGGTAGCCGATCACATAGGCTATTAGTGGTGATACGTCCGCTTGGTGTATCACATGGATGCATGAGTTGCTCGTGTCCATCGAACAGACCGCCGAAAGTTTTCATATGGAGTATTTATCCCATTTGTCTGTGAGAACTTTCATGTATCGATTATATGACTAGTCCTTAGACTTGAGATCTTTACAATGTTATGTGTGAATCAAATAAATTTGACATTCGCATTCCCCGGTTCAAAAGATCCGGTCATGAGGGTATGACTGGGTCATTTGTTGAAACACATGAAGTTTGTAAAGATACAACAGAGAATCGCCACTCTCTGGGATTATATTTTCTTATAAGAGTAGTATTCCAGTTCGCGGGTTGATATGTGTGATAAGTGCTTGAGACTGTGGCCACAGCGGAAGAATCATGTGATATTCTTGGGTTAGTACGATTCATGACACTATCAACATCATACCTTCGACCATATGGGTAGACACTTTCCATACCCTAGGTCAATAAATGGGGATACAGTGAGGCGAGAGACCGTATCATATGTAAATCGCATACAGAATGAGGATATATATCTTTCCTTCTCATTTGGGGGCATTGGCATGTTGCTAGATGTCAACCTTGGTTATTGAAATCGAACGACCATCTGATCGGAGGATAATTTAGGTTCGATTAAATTATCATGATTCATTTCATGTCCAACTTGAGGGGAACCCAAAAGGTCACACACAACAAAGTCGAAATCAATGGTTAATAGTGCACAATACAAATATAACAGCATATATGATTGTTGTAGGAATATTTCATAAATGGTTCAATGTGTTTAATTACTGAACATATCATTTATGAGATTCCATAGTGGCTTAGAGATTGGTGAATGACGATAGGAGCACTTTGGGAATTGGAAAAAAAAAATTACTATTCACGTGAATAGTAATTATTATTTTTTATTTGTTTTGAATTCCAATTCGGCCCAAACTCTTATTAGAGTTTTATAATCTCATTAAACCAATAAATTAAGTTCCAATGGCTAAGATTAAATTAGTTTTTATCCCACATCGGATTTTTGATTAATTTTGTTGTCTTTGGAGCAGTATATAAACCCAAAGAATTCTTCACAAATTTTTACACCAAACCTTTCATATATTGGGTTTATATAAGTGAGCAACTCTAAATTTTAAGAGTAAGCCACTGATTTTGAGGATCTTTAAGTCTAATTGACTAGAGGAACCTCGAGTTAAAAGTTTTGAGGTATTTGCCTAGGCTAGCACCAATGGCAAAATACCCGTGCACTCAAGGTGTAGTTTTGCCATTGAGTTTTGGCTTTGGTGTGTGCATCTTTGGAGGCCACACACTTGGGTGGCTCTTTGGAACTTGAAAGAGCTTGCTGAGTTCGTGAAAAGTTTGTAGATTCGAGGGAGGACTGGAGGAGTCTTCGGTTCAAGTAAGTCTTTTTCTTTCTTTATTTTAATTAGAGTTCTTATGATAGTTAGCATGTTTAGGTTTATGTTCTTTGCATGTTTTATGAGTTTTATGCTTAGAATATATAGTAACATGCCTAGGCTTGTAGAATAATCAAAACAAATGGGTCTTGGGCAAAAGGAAAGCGGCATAATAATTTTTATTTTCCGCTGCGCACTCGTGGCAGCTTCCCAACAGAGGTATCAGCGGACCGTTTTTGGTTTGATTAGTTCTCACTCGTTTGAACTCGAAATTGCGTGTTTAAAAGCTCGTTGGAAAGCTAACACCCTGCACTTAATTTTAGGAACAAGTTTTGCATGATTTGGTTAAGATTTGAATTATGAAATTTCCCAATCTAATTAATTATTCTGTGATGAACTTAGAGATTTATTACATTTAAGGCTAATAAATATAAATCAGTTGTTTATAATAAAGACATTATAAAAGATACAAGTGGGTTAGGACCAAGGGGTTAATAAGAATTTCCAAACTAATGTTAATTTAACCAAAGGTATTACCAGAGTTAGATAATGATTTGGTGTATTCCTTCAATCACTACCTTTTTATAGCCAAAAGGAAAAGTTGTGAAGACATCTAGATAATCATTTACTCAAATCTTACCTTAAAGCATATTTAAAGTGTTGGACTAATTTGGAGCATCTATTGTTTATTCCTGTCACCAAGGCAATAAGAGCCTAAGAGGTAAGGGTATTTAAAAGAGTTCGCTTCACCCTCCCTCTGGGGAATTTTCAATGGAGGAATCCATTTGACAGTTATTTTGACAGTTATTCACTTAAACTTGCTAAAATCCTCAATAATAATTTAAGTCTAATATTTGCCTCCCATTTTAAATTATAGACCCAAAGGGCTTAAACTGTATTGGTAGGACTAGGCTTTACCAGAATGACCAATACCAATTTGTCCATAAATCGTACTATTAACAATGGTTTGACTTTTCTGAGTCATAAGACGCAGCGACCCTGAGGCGTGGTCTTATAACTTAGTGGCAAAGATTGGGTGTCCACAAGGACTAGCATAAGCTATGGCATGTTTGATTGCACAACCCAATGATCAAGGAGTTGTGATTTATATCATAAATTGGTTGTGAACCTACCTAATTATCATATTTTATAATGACCGGCCCTAGTCGGAGTTATGAAATGATGATAATGGGATCCTTGCACACAAAAAATCCATCATATTGGGGTTGATGCGATTTTCTTAAAATTTTAAAACAATTGAGTGGGAGCAACTTCATGATATTAAAATCCCATATTATTATGAAACATTAATGAAAACATATTCCTAATTTTAACATTTTCTCTTAATAGGTGGGTTAAAATATTTCACAAACATTCAAATGGCAAACAGAGTATCACTTCGTTCCATCATTGATGAGCATAAGCTCAAATGGGACAACTACAATGACTGGTTTAGAAACCTTAAAATTGTCTTACGACAAGAAAAGATTTTCTATTTTCTTGAAAGACCATTTCCCCCTGAACCCGCAGAAGATGCTGACCAAGATACATTTGATGCTTGGAAGAAGCACGTCGATGATAATGAGCAAGCAGTTTGCATAATGCTTGGCTCTATGTCGGACGAACTTTAGAAAGCTCATGAAGATATAGATGCTCAAACCATCATCTTTCACTTGAAGAAGTTATATGCAACTTCCGTTCATACCATGAGATTCCAAGTGTCATGTGCCTTATTCCAAACAAGGTATAAGGAAGGATCTGTTAGTGGACATGTGCTTAAGATGATTGGCCACATTGAAAAATTGGCCAACCTCGGGTTCATCATTGATCATGAGATAGGTCATGATCTAATTCTTCAGTCCTTACCAAAAGAATTCTCTAACTTCATCATGGAGTTTCATCTGTCTGATAAAGAAGCTACTTTAGCAGAATTGCACAATATGATAAAGCAAACAGAGAAGGACTTGAAACCGGAGCTTAAAACCTCCGTCATGCTTACGGGTACGGACCTGAAGCCATGAGGCCTAAAGAAAAATAAGGGCAAGGCCAAGACTCCAGATCAACTAAAGCCCAATTGTAAGGTGGAGAAGAAAAAGGGAAAAGAGAAATGTTTATTTTGTGGAAAGCAGGGTCATTGGAAGAAAGACTGTAGATCCTTGAAAGCCAAGGAAGCTAAGGAAGCCCAAAAGGACAAGAAGCCCAATGCTTCAGGTATGTTGTATATGATTGAACTATATTCTCAAAACTCTGAACCTTCTACTTGGGTGCTTGACACCGGTTGTGGGACTCACTTGTGTAACAATGTGCAGGGCCTGAGAAACAGTAGGAGACTCCGTCATGGGGAGGTTGACTTACGCATGGGTAATGGAGCAAAATTGGCTTCATTGTGCTTTGGGACTTATTCATTAGTTTTTCCGAATGGTTTAGTTTTAGACTTAGAAGATTGTGTTTATGTACCTTCTCTAGTAAAGAACATAATTTCAATTTATTCTTTATGTAATAAATGCTTTTCATGCCTAATAAGTTGTAATGAATGTTCTATTTATTTCAATGAAATAAAATATGGGATGGTATTTTGAATAATGGTATCTATGTCTTACAAACTAACAAAGAATGTTCAACCTCTAATATATACAATGTTAACTCGAATAATCTTCATGAATCACTTCTGTGGCACAGTCGCTTAGGTCATATCAATGAAACAAGATTAACTAAGCTACATAAGGATGGGTATTTCAAACCCTTCAAATATAAACCTTATGGAACTTGTGAGTCTTGTTTACTTGGTAAAATGACCAAATTACCCTTCAAAGGTAAATGACATCGTGCAGCGGAGACATTAGAACTCATACACTATTGATGAGTGGTAATTATATCACTATTTCCCACTCATTTAACCAAATATTTTGTATAGTTTCTTGAGTTTTGTGAATATTTTGATGTGTTTTGTGTTATTTTGTAGATAAATAAAGTTTCAGGATATTCTGGAGGTGATTTGGACTAAAATAGTGAAAATTGGAAAAAAGGCATTTTGGAAATTTTGGCGCGTCGCGACGCCTAACGTGCGCCGGGTTTATGCTAACGTACACCGGGTCCACAAGACAGAATGTGAGAAGTTTGATTTTGCTAACATGCACCGTGCCATGTGTCACCATCATAGCTGATTTGTTAACCTGCGTCATGCCACCGGTCATCATCCAACGGTGCCGACAATCACCATTGCCACGTATGCCACATGTCACTCCACGTCACCGCCACATCATCATCCACATCACCAGTTGATCGAGTCAAAGTGCTACGTCACCACCATGTCATTATCAACTAATCACACTGTGCCATGTGTCGCAATCCTACGGTGCCGACACTCCCTTTCGCCACGTGTCGCCACATCGGTGCCACATCATGCCACGTCAGCATAATAATTGAGCTCTCAGCCGCATTGCCACGTGTCGCCTTATCTCCTTATCCATAATCGCTATGTGTCAAGCCCTCAGCATGCCACGTCAAAAGAGATCGGCGTCGCGACGATATAACCTTTGGCGTCGCGACGCCCAGAGTTTATCTGTGCTTATAAATTGAGCTCGAGTTTTCAGGTTCAGATGTACCATTCTCTCTGAATTCTCTGATGTAAATAGGGAGTTATCTTCTTAGTTTCTTTAAAATTCAGTTTTGTAATTAATTTTAATTACGTTCTGTAATAATAATAATTTATTTTTTTTAATTTTATAGTTTTTAATATTCAACCATGAGGAGGTAACTTCCCCCTGCTATGGTGAAAGGTAATTCTTTTACTATTGTTATTTAGATTAATCTCCCTTAAATATAATATATTCACTATTTAAATTTTGACTTAAAAAGGATACCGCCAGATTGGTCGGTTGGTAATTCATTTTAATCTGGTTTAAACCTGACTAATCAAGGATACCGCCAGATTGGTCGGTTGGTAATTAAATTTTCTTACCGCCTATATGGCAGGTTTATTTTGGTTCCGCCTTTATGGCTGGTAATTATTTCAGGTTATCGCCTATATGGACGGTTGGTAAAATAATCACAAGTTAATGTATTATATTAAGGGAGATATCTAAATAGTAATTAGTAAAAGTTGATCCTTTTACCTTAGCATTTTATTTTATTGTAATTTACTTTTCAATATTTTTACTTTATGTCTTTTACTTTTGAGTTTTTTTTACTAGCCCTAGTTATGTGTTATTTATCTGGGGTTGTGATGAATTCTAATATTTCCTGTTTATAAGTGGTTATTTTATAGTTTGGGTAATTTAAAGGTTTACTTATTAATTCTTAAGCTTAATGCTTCTTGTTGTCTGATCACCAATAAGATTGATGTGGTAAATCTAAAATAAACTTGACAAAGGAATTTTAGGTTTCAACCTTAGACTTAATAGCCCACGATCTTCCTTGAGGATAAGTAACCCTTTAATAGATTTCCTTACAGGATAGTTATATACCTGTCGGGCGGGGGTAGCCATAATTTGAACTTAAACTTAATGAATCCAGATAATTTGGTTGACATAGACATATGGTTCAATTGGGTTAAACTGGATATTTGCGTCTGACCATTGACAGAGGCTTTCACATAATTTCGTGTTCCAGGTTAGTAAACCGATTTATTACACAAACATAAAATAATCACTTCATCTTTTAAAAGATATTAGAAAGATTCACAACCATAGATCTTTGAGTCTTTTGTTATTTTCCTTAGTATTTTCTTTTTTTTATTTTATTTATTTTAATTAAGGAAAATCTCATTAAACCAACCAATCAAACAATCATTCTCTTCTCTCTATAATTAGATACCTGTGAATAAATAGTATCATTAATTAATAACAACAGTAGGAATTAAGTACTTGTGGGATCGATATTTTTATACTACTTGAACGATACGTGCGCTTGCGTTATACGTGTGTGTTTACACCGGTCAAGTTTTTGGCGCCGTTGCCGGGGACTTATTTTTCTTGAGTTATTAATTTTGAAGCTATCTAATTTACTTGTATCTAATTTTCTTTATTTTTATCTGTAATTTGTATTTCTTTCTTTTGTTTTCAGGTTATTGAAAAATGGAACATTATTGGGAGATTGAAAGATTACGAGCTTTACTAGAATAAGATACACCCCAAATCTGGGACCAACAATCCGGTTTTCTGAGGCCTGTTGTCTAGCCCAACAACTAGCACTGGATGCCAGAACCAAACAATACTACATTTGCTCAACAGAACGAAATGGGGAGATGTGACATATGTAATGGTAACCACCCGAGAGATCATTGCGAGTACAACTACAATCCAGGGTGGCTGAGCTATCAAAATCCTTCATGGTACGAGGAACCATCATATTTTCCATCTTATCCACCATCTACCTACGATCTTCATCAAGAACCAGTACCATCAGAGGAAGATCAGTTGATTCACATGCTCAAAGATTGGTTCGAGGAACGGGAAGCTCAATTTGATGCACAAATTTAGAGTCAAGCGGCGTCTATACAGAGGATGACAGATCAAGTTAGGCAATTAACAGATAACCTGATTCACATATCTTACGGAGCGAATTCAAATAATACTGAAGAAGCCTTCGAATATCCTGAGATTCATCATGACATCATAACAGTGGACGAGGCTGAGCAATATCAAGAATCAGAGGTATCAATTTAGGAGCCTGAACCAACAAAGTCTCAATTTGATTTTTATTATTCTCAGCAATTTGAGCCAACCGTACATAGTTTGGGTGTAAGACACTCGAGTGACTGGCTATAGGCCAAGTGGGAGATTGTTCGACAATTATGACCCATAGCGTCACTATTTGTACAGATCACGGTGTTGTTGTTCAAATTAACTATGTGACAAGGGAGATTGCACTCTTATCATTTGTGATTAGATCACCTAGATGTATAAATGATGAGAGGTCATTGTGATTTGTTCCTAGACGGAGAATGATATGAGACAGTATCAGTCCACGAATGATAAATCATTAAATATCCCTAGTCAGAGTATTATCGAGATTGGACATCGATAATACGTAAAAGACTAGTATTACACTTGTGCGCGTTGTGAGGGCACAACGACATAGTTCTCATATATTTAGGTATGGGATACTCATGCAAGTGTAATAGGAGGTTGTGTTTTACCGATGGTATGGGAAACAGCTTCGCTCTAGATAAACCCCCTCGGAATTCCATTGGTAGTATGACTATGTGTCTATGGAAGTCCGAAATCAGGGTAGGTGTATTTGGTCTTAACCTGAGACTTGCACCGCTAACACTTGGGATAATCAATATACTTTAGTTGCGGTTGTCCAAGGCTTTAACAGGTTATGTGTACGCCAATGCTGGGTATATTGAGAATCATAGTGTGTTGGGTGTGATGTCAAGACAGAAGTATCACTCCAGTCATAGTGGAGATGATGGTCACGTAGGATACAGGACTGGTTCTCTTAAATGCTACAACTATCGGGATAAAATGACAAGGTCAGGTTTATCTGATTATAGAGACTAGTCACCAGACATCCGACATGTGCTTCGTACGGGGCAGACCAATTCCAGCCCCAGGCCTAGCACGTGATCATCCGATACTGGACAGAAATATGCAATACTACGTATACTACGTCTGATACATATCCTTTATTCCTGTAAGGATGTTTCCGAATTTACTGCCAACATATCCGAGGATCTCATGGGTCGCTTCCCAAAGATTCACCGATGATGTATGACTCGTACTCTAAATTAATCTGGGGATTAATTAGAAGAGTGAGAAAATTAATCTGGGATTAATTACGTAGATATTTTATCTGGGATAAAATATCTATTAAAGAGAGAAAACGATTAATTTGGAATTAATCGGTAAATTAATATATTTGATATATTAAAAGAAATTAGATTTCGACGTGGAATTAAAATTAGATTTTAATTCGGGCGAACGAATTAATTTAGAATTAATTCGTTAGCGATGTGAATAGTGATTTCGCTAGGCGTAATCATTTAATTACGACGCAACAGAAAATTCATTAATTTGGAATTAGCGAGCCCGAGCCCGGGATTATTTGCGAGCGCATTCGCATTTCGAATTCGAGTGCGGCACGTAAGTCAAATCAAGCATCAAATCGCTAGTCGCATCAAGCGTCAAATCATTAGTCACTTTGAGTGATGTGACTTGACAACTTGATGGATTGAGTGATGTGAGTGGATGAAGCATTAAATGCTTGACTTTTTGAATAGCAAATTCACATGAAATGAATTTGAAATTCACATTTGTGTATAAGATACACAAATTTGGAACACATCTCACAATTTTCTCTCTTTCTCTCATCTCTTTCTCTTCACGCCCTTGGGGTAATTTTTGTTCACTGGTTTCCTCCAAAACCGTGAGCAGTGGGAAGCAATGAGTTGCGATTTTGTGGCAAAATTGGAAGTGCTAGCACACTACGAGACATGCGAAGGTGATAGGGAAGTTCACCCATGAGCCGGGAACCATTCGAGGAAGCTTGGAGCTTGATGAAGGACCACCAAGGACGCCAAACCAGTGAGCACTGGCAGTGAACTTCCGAGCAGTCCAAGAGGCAGAAAGTTGAGTTTTTGTTGCCTGCGCATCGCTCAACCGATCGATGTAAGTATTTCGCTACTTCGTTGATTTGTATTCGCACATGATTTCATGCTTATTATTGATCTTGGGACCTTAATAGAAACCAACAACTAAGGTCTGACCGAGGTGGTGAATACTTAAGCAACAAATTTCAAGATTACTTGAGAGAAAATGTCATTGTTTCCCAGTGGATTCCTCTGGGAACTCCACATCATAATGGGGTCTCCAAAAGGAGAAATCAGACATTATTAGATATGGTCCGATCAATGATGCCAGGCACGGATCTACCTCTTTCATTTTGTGGTATTGCTTTAGAAATTGCAATACTACTACTAAACCAAGTTCCTTCCAAGACTGTTATTCAAACCCATATGAGTTATGGTCTGAGAAACGTCCTAGTCATAGTTATCTAAGAGTATGGGGATGTGACGCATATATCAAGGTCACACAAACTAACAAATTGGATGATAGGGCAGTTAAATGTAATTTTGTAGGATATGCCTTGAACTCAAGAGCATACGTTTTCTACGTAGCAAATGAACAAAGAACATTTGTCTCACGGAATGCTAAATTCTAGAGAATGAATTCCTTCTCAAGAAATATTATGGGAGTAGACTTGGCCTCGATGAGGTACGAGAAGAACAAACTAACATAGAACTAAACCCCTGGCCCCTCAAAAGGGCAACGACGGAACAACCAAAAGGTTATGAACTCAGAAGGTCTGGTAGGGAAAGCCATGAGCCTGAAAGATATGGTTTCCATATTGATGATGAACATGATCAGGTCATTGATAATGACGATCCCACCAATTATGATGAAGTAATGCGTGACATTGATTCAGTCAAGTGGCTTGAGGCCATGAAATCTGAAATAGACTCTATGTATCAGAATCAAGTCTGAGACATGGTAGATGCACCTGACGGGATAAAACATATAGGCTGCAAATGGATTTACAAGTGTAAAAATGATGCAGAAGGCAACATCCAAACCTATAAGGCTAGGTTAGTGGCGAAAGGTTATAGACAAATCCAAGGAATTGACTAAGACGAAACCTTCTCGCCTGTTGCAATGATAAATTCCATTCGAATTTTACTGGCACTAGCTGCACAGTTTGATTATGAGATTTGGCAGATGGATGTCAAAACAGCTTTCCTTAATGGGAACCTCATAGAGGAAGTCTTTATGACATAACCTGGGGGGTTTGCATCTAACGATAATCATAATAAAGTATGCAAGCTTAAACGATCCATTTATGTATTCAAGCAAGCCTCCAAAAGTTGGAATATACGATTTGATGAGACAATTAAAGAATTTGACTTCATCAAAAATGTAGACGAGCCTTGTGTTTACATGAAAAGTAGTGGGAGTGCTGTTGTATTTCTTGTATTATATGTCGATGACATATTAATCATCGGGAATGATATTCCCATGATGCAAGCCACCAAACAATGGTTATCTCAGAATTTCTCCATGAAAGATTTGGGAGAAGCATCCAGCATCCTCGGCATTAAGATCTACCGTAATAGATCTAAGAGGTTGTTAGGACTTTCTTATTCTACGTACATAGATAAAGTTTTGAAAAGATTTAAAATGGATGATTCCAAAATAGGTAATTTACCTACGTGTCATGGAATCAAATTATCTAAGGAGCAATGTCCACATACTCCTTCAGATAGAGAGGGTATGAGTAGGATCCCTTATGATTCAGTAATAGGATCGATCATGTATGCCATGCTATGTACAAGACCTGATGTCTCTTATACTCTTAGCATAATGAGCAGGTATCAGGCAAATCCTGGTGAGCAACACTGGAAAGCTATCAAAACAATCCTCAAGTATCTGAGAAGAACTAAGGATGTGGTTTTGACATACAGAGATTGTTATGAGATGAAAGTTATTGGTTACTATGATGCGAGCTTTCAGACAAATAGAGATGATAGTAGATCACAAACAGGATATCTGTTTACTTTGAATGGCGGTGCTGTTAGTTGGAAAATCTCAAAGTAGTCTGTTAGGTTTCTCGGTTAATCCCAATATCATATTAAGCATAGAAATAGAATGAATACGCAAAGAAGAGTGGCAGAAACACACTTACATTGAACGACTTTGGATGTGATGATCAACAAAAAATTTTCCTCCTTGTAGAAGCTCACGGCCAAGGTGATTTTGTTGATGATGTTGAACAAGCTCCAAGCTTTAAATGGATCCCAAGCTCTTAGATTGGTTTCCCTAACACCTTGTATCGATTCCTTGTTTGTGCTAGCAAAAGATGAATGAAAATCAAGCTTCCTTTCCTCTTTGGAGAGTCACGGCATTGGCAAGGATTAGGGAGAGAGAGTGTTTTCTTTTGTTTGCAATTTGTTTTCTAAAAACATAATGAAAAACAATTACCAAAAATTGGTATAACCTTTCCAAAAAGTCACAGCCAATTTTGGCTCCAAAATGGCATTAAATGCCTACACCAACCAACATCATGTATAGTGACTACATGTCACTCACCAAAAAGGTGACTTGACATCTATCACTAAAGTGACGAGTGATGTGACTCGCGATGTGACTTGCTGCCGCACTTGATTCAAAATTGGATTGGTGTCGTAAACACATTCTGGGCTCGGTTTCGTTAATTCCGCATGTAGAGCAACAAAAACTTTGTTCTCTCGTGGGTGATAGAAGTAATATCATTTGGTTTCCCTAGGATATCCTACAAAAAGGCATTTATCCGATTTGGGTTCAAGTTTGGTACCTTCCAAACGTTTGACGTATGCCCAGCAACCCCAAATCTTCAGGAATGAGAAACCCGGTTTCTTTCCTGTCCATATCTCATACGGAGTCTGTTGAAAAGACTTTGACGGAACCTTATTCAAAATAAGTATTGCACTGTTTAATACATATCCCCAGAAGGAAATAAGTAGCTCAGTGCGACTCATCATATACCTTACAATGTCTAACAAGGTTCGGTTTCTCCGTTCGGACACATCGTTTAATTGTGGTGCTCCGGGAGGAGTCCACTGTGAAAGAATACCATATTCTTTCAAGTAGTCAAGAAACTTATTGCTCAAGTATTTTCCACCACGGTCCGACTGTAATGTCTTAATACTTTTACCGGTCTGTTTTTCAACTTCGTGTCGAAACTCTTTTAATTTCTCAAAAGTTTCCGACTTGTATCTCATAAGATACACATAACCATAATGTGATGCATCATCCGTAAAGGTTACGAAGTATTCATATCCACCTATAGCCTGGCTAGACATGGGCCCACAAACGTCACTATGAACAAAAGCTAACAGTTCGGTGGTGCGTCCACCTTTACCGCTAAAAGGTGATTTAGGCATTTTGCCTAATAAGCAAGATTCGCAGACGTCATATGAATTTGGATCAAATCCGTCCAAGTACCCACTCTTCGAAAGTATGGATATGTGAGTCTTGTTTATGTGTCCCAGACAACAATGCCACTTATAAGTTTCATCTTTATGACTTACTTTAAGCTTTTTGTTTGTTACATTTTGAGATTGGTTTATATTCAAAATATAAAGACCATTATTTACAACAGTAGTGCAAATTTCTATATCATTTTTATACTTAAAACACCCAGTGTTTCTAAATACAAAAGTGTACCCACATTGGGCTAACATAGATACAGAAATAATATTCCTAGTCAAACTAGGTATATAATAACAGTCTGTAAGTTCAAGTACATGCCCCGATGGCAGTTCTAAAACAAAAGTGCCAACGGCCAAAACGGCGACTGAAGTCTCATTTCCAACACGGAGGTCAATCTCTCCTGAAGCCAGTCTCCTGCTAATCCACATATCGTGCACATCAGTACAAATGTGAATACCACAACCAGAATCAAAATTCCATTTTTTAAAACTAGAAGTAGTCATGTTTATTTCTATAACAAACATACATGAGGCCGGTGCCTTGCCCGCTTTTATCTCCTTCTGGAGAACCTTTTACTCGCGGCAGTCACACTTCCAGTGACCCCGCTTCCCGCACTAGAGGCATACATCCTGAGATTTATCCTTAGGCTTCCCAGAGGCCTTTGACGCTTTGCCTTTGCCCTTCTTTTTATTCTTCTTCTTGATACCTCCAGTCGCCTTGGGCCCAACCCTCCGAGTCCGAGATGTAGAAGCGAAGTGCACCTCGCGCTTCTTGCTCTTAAGAAGTTCCTTTTCTGCCTCTCGCAGCATGGACATCAGCTCTCCAAGATACTGCTCTTGGTTCATCATATTGTAGTTCATGATGAACCCACTCCAATTGTCGGGGAGAGTGTTGGAAAAATTACCAAGCCCCAAGATCAACAAGAACAAGCAAAATATATAAATACAATGAATGAATAAATTGAAGTATGGCGGAATCATACTCACAATACTTGAAAATGGATGCTAAGATGATGCGAAATTCCTCCCTTGTGCAGTGAAGCTTTCGGCCAAGAAGAAAAGAGGGACTCCAAGTCGAGTTTGATCCTTCCAAGCTCAAGGATTAGTTTCCCATATCACCTATGTATGATCCCTTGAAGGTGCTAGCCTTTGTTGTGATTTTGAATGCACAACTTCTTCAAATCTTGCCACAAAAATTGAAGAAATGGAGAGCCCAAAACTGCATGTAGTTTCGGCAATGTGAGAGAGAGAGGTTAAAATGATTTTTGTTACAAAAAATCAATTTATATTTATGCCATAATATTTATTAAATTAATAATAAACTTATGACACAAATCATGCAATGGCTTAGAGTGTCAAACACTCAAACTCCATGCAAAACCATTGAGTGTATTGTACACTATCACCATGCAATGTATTAACAATTAAATAATGCATAAAATGACATGTGTCATGTGGGCCCCACACAACCCAAATGAAAGTGGGCCCACGTGTACTCACGCGTTCGGTTCGATATTTCCGAAATACCAAACTTTCGTCGCGACGTTAATTAAATCGAATTTAAATAAATAATTGCGCCTAGCGAAATTATTATTTACGTCGCTAACGAATTAATTCTAAATTAACTCGTTTGCCCGAATTAAAATCTAATTTTAATTTCGCGTCGAAATCGAATTTCGATTATTATATCGAATATAATTTTTTACGATTAATTCCAAATTAATCGTTCTCTCTTTATGTATAGTACTTTATCCAAGATAAAGTCTCTCCGTAATTAATCCAAGATTAATCGAGTTTGAATCATACGTCATTGGTGAATCTTCGGGAAGCGACCCAAGAGATCTCTGGATATGTTGGCAGTAAATACGGCCGTCAGATTATCTGAACACGTACGTACCAAGTACTACGTTTTTACCGATTTACAAGACAAGGTTAGCCTCTAGCAAAACGCCATGCCTACCCAATTCTCCAGAAATATTCTTATTGGAATATAAGATCTATAACAGGCGTAGTATACCGTAGTATAGTGTATATCGAACCAGTATCGGATGATCACATGTAAGGCCTGGGGCTGGAGATGTGTCTGCCCCGTACGATACACATATCGGACATCAAGCAACCAGTCTCTTTGAATCGGATAATCCTGACCTAGTCATATTATCCCGATGGTTGCAACCATTATAGAGTACTAGTTCTGTATCCCTCGCGATCATCATCTCCATATGTCTGAAGTGATACTTCCATCTTGACATCACACCCAATACACTATGATTCTCGATAAACCCAGAAGAGGTGTACACAGAACCCGTTAAAGCCCTGGACCACCAAAACTAAAGTTTACCGATTGTCGTAAGTACTAGCGATGCAAGTCTCAGGTTAAGATCATATGCACCTACCCTGAAGCGGACTCCCATAGACACGCAGACATACTACCAATGGGATTCCGCGGGGTCTATCAGAGCGAAGCTGTTTTCCGTACCATCGGTAAAACACAACCTCCTACCGCACTTGCATAAGTATCCTATACTTAAATATATGAGAACTATGCCGTTGTGCCCTCACAACATGCACAAGTGCAGTACTAGTCTATTCCGCATTATCGATGTCCAATCTCGATAATACTACGACTAGGGATATTTAATGATTAAACCTTTATGGATTGATACCGTCTCATATCATCACAATCCGGAACTAATCATAGGGACTCTTACCATTTATATCAAAGTAAAAATAAATTACAAAACGGTAAAAGGCAATTTCATTACTACATAGTTAATTTTGTACAATAATACAATATCATTTACAAAATAGTGACGCTATGGATCATAACTGTCTAACAATCTCCCACTTGGCCTATAGCCAGTCACTCAAGCATCTAATACCTGAACTATGTATGTGTCGCTCAAACTTTTCCCGAGGAATTATTTTCGTCAGCGGATCTGCAATGTTGTCCTCTGATGCGATCTTTTCGATCTTCACAACGCCACGATGTATGATCTCTCGAATCAATGGAATCGTCGAAGAACATGTTTGGATCGTTGATGAGACCTTGGTTCCTTAGCCTGCGCTATGGCCCCGCTATTGTCACAATACAATAAAACGGGCTCAGCTGCTAATGGAACTACTCCTAATCCAACTAGGAATTTTCGGATCCAAACCGCTTCCTTTGCTGCTTCAGCTGCTGCAATGTACTCCGCTTCAGTTGTTGAATCGGAAACAGTATCTTGCTTGGAAGATTTCCAGCTCACTGCTCCGTTATTCAAGAAAATATGTACCCGGTTTGCGACTTGAAGTCGTCTCTGTCAGTTTGGAAACTTGCATCGGTATACCCAGATACCTCAAGTTCTCCATCTCCATAGATTAAGAAAACATCCTTAGTTCTCTTAAGATACCTAAGGATACTCTTAACCGCCATCCAGTGATCCTTTCCTGGATCGGCCTGATATCGACTACACATGCTCAAAGCATAGGACACATCAGGTCGTGTACATATCATGGCATACATGATCGATCCAACTGCCGAGGCGAACGGAGTCCGACTCATGTTGTCTCTCTCATCTTGTGTTTTAGGACACATGTCCCTAGATAGATAGACGCCATGTGATGTTGGCAACAGTCCCCTCTTGGACTGATCCATGTTGAATCTCTTCAACACTTTATCAATATATGTACTCTGGGAGAGTCCAAGTAGCCTTCTAGATCTATCCCTGTAGATCTTTATTCCTAGAATAAAAGCTGCTTCTCCCAGATCTTTCATGGAGAATTTCAATGAAAGCCAAGCTTTCACCGACGTTAACATGGGAATGTCATTGCCTATAAGCAATACATCGTCGACATAAAGGACAATAAAAGTCAGTGCACTCCCACTAACCTTCTTATATACACAAGGATCATCTACGTTTTGAATGAAATCATATTCTTTTATGACCTCATCAAAACGTTGGTTCCATGACCTCGATGCTTGCTTCAGTCCATAAATGGACCGATTTAACTTACAAACCTTGTTTGCAAGTCTTGGTGCGATAAAACCGTCAGGTTGTTGCATATAAACATCCTCCAACAGGTTTCCGTTAAGGAAAGCGGTTTTAACGTCCATCTGCCATATTTCGTAATCGTAATATGCAGCTATCGCAAGCATTATCCGAATGGATTTAATCATGGCAACGGGTGAGAAAGTTTCGTCATAATCAACTCCAAGTTGTTGACGATACCCCTTCGCTACGAGCCTAGCTTTGTACGTTTGTACGTTGCCATCCATGTCGGTCTTCTTCTTGAAGACCCATTTGCATCCAATAGGCTTTACGCCTTCTGGTGCATCAACTAGTGTCCAAACTTGGTTGGTATACATGGAATCCATTTCGGCCTTCATGGCCTCTTGCCATAAAGTGGATTCGATACCTTGTATCGCTTCCTCATACGTAGCCGTTCAGTATCCTCAATAAGATTAATATCTACATGAGGTGAGATCAGGAATCCATACCTCTCAGGTATTACCCTGACTCTCTCCGACCTACGTAGTCCTTGTGTAATTGAAGATTGTGGTTCAGTCTCATCCTGGATGGACTGTTCATGTTCCGTTCTCGATTCATTGCCAGGAACAGTATCACTACGACTTTCATCATCGAGTTCTACTTTCCTCCCACTAAACACTGCATTTAGGAATTCCTTCTCAAGGAAAACCGCATGTAGAGCAACAAATACTTTGTTTTCTTGTGGGTAATAGAAGTAATATCCTTTGGTTTCCCTAGGATATCCAACAAATAGGCATTTATCTGATTTGGGTTCAAGTTTGGTACCTTCCAAACGTTTGACGTATGCCCAGCAACCCCAAATCTTCAGGAATGAGAAACCTGGTTTCTTTCCTGTCCATATCTCATATTGAGTCTGTTCAACAGACTTTGACGGAACCCTATTCAAAATAAGAATTGCACTTTCTAATGCATGTCCCCAGAAGGATATAGGTAGCTCAGTGCGACTCATCATCGACCTTACCATGTCAAGCAAGGTACGGTTTCTCCGTTCAGACACACCATTTAATTGTGGTGTTCCAGGAGGAGTCCATTGTGAAAGAATACCATATTCTTTCAAGTAATCTTGAAACTCATTACTTAAGTATTCGCCACCACGGTCCGACCGTAATGTCTTAATACTCTTGCCTGTTTGTTTTTTCAACTTCGCGTCGAAACTCTTTGAATTTCTCAAAAGTTTCCGACTTGTGCATCATTAGATACACATAACCATAACGCGATGCATCATCCGTAAAGGTTACGAAGTATCGATATCCACCTCTAGCCTGGCTAGACATGGGCCCACAAACGTCACTATGAACGAGGGCTAACAGTTCAGTGGCGCGTTCACCTTTACCACTAAAAGGTGATTTAGGCATTTTGCCTAATAAACAAGATTCGCAGACGTCATATGAATTTGGATCAAATCCGTCCAAGTACCCACTCTTCGAAAGTGTGGATATGCGAGTCTTGTTTATGTGTCCCAGACGACAATGCCACAAATAAGTTTCTTCCTTTGGATTACTCATTTTGAGCCTTTTGTTTGTTATTTTACGTTTTGGAGATTTATTTATATTCAAAATATAAAGACCATTATTTGCATCGGCAGTGCAAATTTCTGCATCATCTTTATATAAATAACACCTGGTGTTTTTAAATACAAAAGTGTACCCATACTGGGTTAACAAAGATACAGAAATAATATTCCTAGTTAAACTAGGAACAAAATAACAGTCATTTAGTTTAAGTACATGCCCCGAGGGCAGTTCCAAAACAAAAGTGCCTACGGCCAAAACAGCAACAGAAGTTCCATTTCCAACTCGTAGATCTACCTCTCCCGAAGCCAGTCTCCTGCTATCATGCAGATCCTGCACATCAGTGCAAATATGAGAACCACAGCCAGAATCAAAATCCAATTTTTATTAAGACTAGAAGTAGTCATATTTATCTCAATAACAAACATACCTGAGGCCGGTGCCTTGCCCGCCTGTATGTCCTCCTTGTGTCCCTTGTTCATGCGGCAGTCACGCTTCCAGTGACCTTTTTTGCCGCATTTCAGGCAAACATCTTGAGACTTGTCCCTTGGCTTCCCAGAAGCCTTTGTTGACTTGGCCTTGCCTTTGTTTCTATGCTTTTCTTCTTAACACCCCCAGTTGCCTTGAGCCCAGCTTTCGGCGTTTGAGATGTTGATGCAAAGTGCGCCTCGCGCTTGTTGCCTTCCAGAAGCTCTTTCTTTGACTCCTTGAGAATCGATAATAACTCTCCAAGAGTATCATCCGAATTCATCAATTTGTAGTTGATGATAATCTGTTTCCAAGTATCGGGTAGTGACTGTAGAAGTACATCTACAGACAGCTCAGCCTCCAAGACTATACCCATATTAGCCAATTCATCAATATCGGCTATCATTTGAGTCCCATGGACCTCAACAGAACTACATCAGTCATACGGGAGCGAAAGTTTTTCTTCACACTAACTCGTACCTCGCCATCCGCTTATTAGTGCGGTGAAGATCTTGCAATCTTGCCATCATATTATAAGGATCCAAGTCCCTATTCTGGCGGCTAAAGTGTTGAGTCATTGAAGCAAGCATGATCGACTGAGCCGTGTCACAATCATCACTGTGAGTTTTCCATAACTCCAGCTCAAGTGGCTCAGTGGGCTTAGGCCCGAGAGGTTTTTGTATCGTATACAGTATCCTCTCCGCCCCAAGGACTATCCTTAGGTTCATTTCCCAGTCGGCGAAGTTGGGTGCCCTTGAACACATTATCACCCATGATTATGTCACGGACATTTCCTTTGTTTGCCATCTTAACTACGATAATCTAATTATCTAGTTAACGATATGTGGGTACAGTCAACTGTTACATAAAAAAAATAACATTGTATTAGTCCAACTAATGTGTAAATATTGACGAAATAAGTTGTGTAAGCGCGTAAAATTGGTTTTTTGGCATATGAGGGTGATTCCTCAATTGGGCTTGGTAATTGGGTTTGACCCATATTGACCAAAGCTCATGCCTTATAAAATCAATTGAAAGCCCATCGGTCTTTAATTAAACGAACATTGGATGTTAGTTGGGCTTTGAGACCCGATAAGATTAGATTTGGAATCTTAGTCGTTAAAGCACATTAAAAAGTGTAGATATTTAATTTGGAATTAAATACATGAAGTAGTATTGAATAAGGATTAAATTAGATTTAACGAGTAGTTCGATATAATTCAAGAATTCGTACTTTAAGTACTTATTCTCAAACGAGTTGGACTCGCGCAAACCAATCATTGTTTGAACATTGGATGATCACTAATATTCAATATAATTAATTTGATTAGTTTTGATTGAATAACATGCTTGAATGAATACATGGATGTGATGAATGAATAGCGTATATCGTATGGATATTAGAAGGGAAAGAGCAATTTAAGAAATTATTGTAAATTCGGAATTTATAAATTTGACCTGCGTGTCCAGCCTTATCTCTCATTATTTCTTTGTATTATCTTCTCACCTAATTCCCCTCAATATCAATGAGGTTTATATTATTGTATTATGTAATTGGGTAAGAAGTAGAATAATGCTAGCCGGGGAGAGGAAATGGAGCGATATATTCTAGGAACAATCTGTTTATATATCCATCCGCATATCGTTATTAGTTTACTTTCGTGCCTTATGATGTTTTAGAAGCATCCTTAAGGGTGTATGATGAGACCTTAACAAAGATAATAAATTGGTTGCCAATTTACGTGAAAAACCCTCAAAACATATTAAGCGTTTTTCATTCCGTTGAGTGATTCATACTGAAGATCCAAAGTTGGCATTGGTTTGTTGGCCAAAGTCAAGACCTTTGTCAATTGCGGATGTGTTTGAATCATGAGGGTTTTGTTCCATATCGGTGTCTTGTCCAAGTCGTGATTTGTTGGCCAAAGTCAAGATCACGTCTTGTCCATCGACATTGATTACGAAGCTTTCCATGTCAATGGGTCCCGCTTAACTGGAATAATTAAGCTTGTTGTGCCAAAGCCAAGGCTTAGTTGATTCTGAGGAAAAAGGTTAGGCAAATATATTGGATATATTGGCATATGTATTGTACATATGTTTCAGACTTGGATGTCCACCTACCGGATCTAGGAATTGGATTATATCCAATTGATCTTTGAGATCTACCTAGTTAAATATCATACAGCTTGTTGGCCAAAGTCAAGGTTGTGTGTTATTTAACGGGATCCTAGCCCACTAGGAAACTGGGTTTCCCGAGTACTCGACGGAGGGTTAGAGGCTCGCTGAAAAATAGTGGGAGGCTAGTATTGAATTTGCAATTTCATTCAAATACCTACTTTTACGCGCTTTTAAATTATTTCGTCAAAATTTAATTATTAGTTGGACTAATACAATGTTATTTTTCTTGTAACAGTTAAATTGTGCCCTATATCGTTGATTAGATAGTTTGACTATCGTAATCAAGATGACAAGAAATGGAAACGTCTGAGACATTATCATGGAGAAAATGTCTTCAAGGGTATGAACTTTGCCGATTGGGAAATGAATCTAAGGATTGTCCTTGGGGCCGAGAGGCTGTTATATACTATACAGAGACCTCTTGGGCCTAAGCCAAAACCTGATCAGTTACTTGAGCTGGAGCTTTGGAAGACTCACATCGATGATAATGATACTGCTCAGTCTATTATGCTTGCTGCTATGACTAAGCATTTTCGTCGACAGAACAGGGACTTGGATCCCTACAACATGTTGGCGAGGTTGCACGATCTTCACCGATCTAACCGAAGGTCGCAGAGATATGAGTTAGTGAAGAAGCTCTTCCGTTCACGTATGTCAGAAGGCATGTCTGTTGAGTCCCATGTGGCACAGATGATTGCTGACATAGATGAGTTGGCTAAGATGGGGATAGTTTTAGAGGCTGAGATTACTATATGTATGATCTTGCAATCTCTCCCCGACACTTGAAAACAGTTCATAATAAGCTATAACCTGATGAACATTGATGATACTCTTGGAGAGTTGTTGTCAATACTCAAGGAAGCTGAAAAGGAGCTGCTTAAGGGCAACAAGCGCGAGACACACTTTTCTTCGACATCTCAGACACCGAGGACTGGGCCCAAGGCGACTGGAGGTGTGAAGAAGAAGAAGCATAAAAGAAAGGGCAAGGCCAAATCGTCAAAGGCTTCTCGGAAGCCTAAGGAAAAATCTCAGGATGTTTGCCTCCAGTGTGGAAAGCGGGTCACTGGAAACGTGACTTCCGCGAGTATAAGGCGCTCTAGAAGGAGATTAAAGCGGGCAAGGCACCGGCTTCAGGTATGTTTGTTATTGAGATAAACATGACTATTTCTAGTTTTAAAAATTGGATTTTTATTCTGGTTGTGGTACTCACATATGTACTGATGTGCATGTTCTGCGGATACGCAGGAGACTAGCCTCAGGGGAGATTGATCTACGCGTCGGAAATGGGGCACCGGTCGCCGTTTTGGCCGTTGGTACTTTTGTTTTAGAACTGCCCTCGGGGCATGTACTTGAATTTAATGACTGTTATTATGTACCTAGTTTGACTAGGAATATTATTTATGTATCTATGTTAACCCAATGTGGGTATACTTTTCTATTCAGGAACACCGGGTGTTTTGTGTATAAAAATGATGTAGAAATTTGCACTGCTGTTGCAAATAATGGTCTTTATATTTTGAATATAAATCAATCTCAAACATATAATACATCAAACAAAAGGCTTAAAATGAGTAATAAAGATGAAACTTATATGTGGCACTGTCGTCTAGGACACATAAACAAGACTCGCATATCCACACTTTGGAAGAGTGGGTACTTGGACAGATTTGATCCAAATTCATATGACGTCTGCGAATCTTGCTTATTAGGCAAAATGCCTAATCACCTTTTAGCGGTAATGGTGAACGCGCCACCGAACTGTTAGCCCTCGTTGTTAGTGACGTATGTGGGCCCATGTCTAGCGAGGCTAGAGGTGGATATGAATACTTCGTAACCTTTACGGATGATGCATCACGTTATGGTTATGTGTATCTTATGAGACACAAGTCAGAAACTTTTTAGAAATTCAAAGAGTTTCGACACGAAGTTGAAAAAATACCCGGCAAGATATAAAGACATTACGGTCGGACCGTGGTGGCGAATACTTGAGCAATGCGTTTCTAGATTACTTGAAAGAATATGGTATTCTTTCACAGTGGACTCCTCCTGGAACACCGCAATTAAACGGTGTGTCCGAACGGAGAAACTGAACTTTGTTGGACATGGTTAGGTCTATGATGAGTCGCACTGAGCTATCTATTTCCTTCTGGGGATATGCATTAAACAGTGCAATTCTTATTTTGAATAAGGTTCCGTTAAGTCTGTACAACAGACCCCATATGAGATATGGACAGGAAAGAAACCGGGTTTTTCTATTCCTGAAGATTTGGGGATGCTGAGCATACGTTCAAACGTTTGGAAGGTACCAAACTTGAACCAAAATCGGATAAATGCCTATTCGTAGGATATCCTAGGGAAACCAAAGGATATTACTTCTATCACCCACGAGAGAATAAAGTATTTATTGCTCTACATGCGGTATTCCTTGAGAAGGAATTCCTAAATGCAGTGATTAGTGGGAGAAAGTAGAACTCGATGAAAATCGGAGTGATATTGTTCCTGGCCATAGATTCCTAAACGAACAAGAACAACATCCGGGATGAGACTGTACCACAATCTTCTATTACACAAGGACCGCGTAGATCGAGAGGAGTCAGGAAACAACCTAAGAGGTATGGGTTTCTGATCTCATCTCATGTAGATATTAATCCCATTGAGGATAACGAACCGGCTACGTATGAGGAAGCGACAAGATATCGATTCCGCTTTATGGCAAGAGGCCATGAAGTCCGAAATGTATTCCATGTACACCAACCAAGTTTGGACACTGGTTGATGCACTAGAAGCGTAAAACCTATTGGATGCAAATTGGTCTTCAAGAAGAAGACTGACATGGATGGCAACGTACAAACGTACAAAGCTAGGCTTGTAGCGAAGGGGTATCGTCAACGACATGGTGTCGATTACGATGAAACTTTCTCACCCATTGCCATGATTAAATCCATTCGGATAATGCTTGCAATTGCTGCATATTTCGATTACGAGATATGGCAGATGGACGTTAAAACCGCTTTCCTTAACGGAAACCTTTTGGAGGATGTTTATATGTAACAGTCTGACGGTTTTATCGTGCCTAGACTTGCAAACAAGGTTTGTAAGTTAAATCGGTCCATTTATGGACTGAAGCAAGCATCACGGTCATGGAACCAACGTTTTGATGAGATCATAAAAGAATATGATTTCATTCAAAAAGAAGATGATCCTTGTGTATATAAGAAGGTTAGTGGGAGAGCACTAACTTTTATTGTCCTTTATGTTGACGATGTATTGCTTATAGGCAATGACATTCCCATGCTAACATCGGTGAAAGCTTGGCTTTCATTGAAATTCTCTATGAAAGATCTGGGAGAAGCAGTCTTTATTCTGGGAATAAAGATCTACCGGGATAGATCTAAAAAGCTGCTTAGACTCTCCAGAGTACGTACATTGATAAAGTGTTGAAGAGATTCAACATGGATCAGTCCAAGAGAGGACTGTTTCCAATGTCACATGGCGTCTATCTATCTAAGGACATGTTGCCTAAAACTCAAGATGAGAGAGACAACATGAGTTGGATACCGTTCGCCTCGGTAGTCGGATCGATCATGTATGCCATGATATGTACACGACCTGATGTCTCCTATGCTTTGAGCATGTGTAGTCGATATCAGGCCGATCCAGGTGAAGATCGCTGGGTGGCGGTTAAGAATATCCTTAAGTATCTTAGACGAACTAAGGATGCTTTCTTAATCTATGGAGATGGAGAACTTGAGGTAACTGGGTATACCGATGCTGTTAGGTTTTTTCTAGGTCCCAAGATCAAACAAGACATGAAATACATGTGTGAATACATCAACGGAGGTAGCGGAATACTCACATCGATCGGTTGAGAGACGCGGCAAGCAACAAAATTCGAAATTCCTCACTGCCAAGGGCGTGAACTGCAGTGAATGTACTCACTGTTTTGGCTTCAAATTTGGTCCTTCGTCAAGCTCCAAGCTTCGTCGAACGGATCCCGCCTCATGGGTGAACCTCCCTAACACCTTCGCAAGTCTCGTAAGTGTGCTAACTTGCGTTTTTGCATCAAAACACACTCATGCTTCCCTTGAAGCTCACACAGTGAGCTGTGAAAATAGGAGAGAAATGCCCCATTGGCGTGAGCAAAGAGAGGAGGAGAGATGGAGAGAAAAATATGTAATTGGTTTTCAAATGATTTTCCAAAAACCTTTATATATTTTCCAAGAAAATACATTAAACAATTACCAAATAATTCAATAAATAATTGAATTGGTAAAAGTCTCTACCTCAACCAATTACCTATTTCATCTACTTCCATCAACTATCAATGTCACTTTATAAAAGTGAATTGATGTGTGTCAACACTCAATCAATCAATCACATCAATCAATCAATCAATCACATCACTCAAAGTGACTATTGATTTGACGCTTGATGTGACGAATGATTTGACGCTTGATGTGACTTGCGTTGCCGCACTCGAATTCGAAATACGAATGCGCTCGCAATCACACTCGGGCTCGGGTTCACTAATTCTCAATTAGCGAATTTTCCGTCGCGTCGTAATTAAATGATTACGCCTAGCGAATTCACTATTCACGTCGCTAACGAATTAATTCTAAATTAATTCGTTCGCCCGAATTAAAATCTAATTTTAATTCCGCGTCGAAATCTAATTTCGTTTAATATATCAAATATATTAATTTACCGATTAATTCCAAATTAATCATTCTCTCTCTTTAGACGATATTTTATCCTAGATAAAATATCTCCGTAATTAATCCTAGATTATTTTTCTCTCTCTTCTATATAATCCCAGATTATTAATGAGTGCGAGTTATGCGTCATCGGTGCATTATCGGGAAGCGACCCATGAGATCCCCGGATAATTCGGCAGTAAATACGGTCGTCGGAGTATCCGAATCACGTATGTACCAAGTACTACGTTCTACCGATTTACGAGACAAGATCGGCTTCTAGCAAAGCACGAAGTCTACCCAATTCTCCGGTCATATTCATCTAAGAATATTTAAGATCTATATCAGGCGTAGTATACCAAGTATCGTGTATATCGGCCCAGTATCGGATAGTCACGTGCTAGGGCTGGGGCTGGATAAGTGTCTGCCCCGTCCGAAGCACATGTCGGATGTCTGGTAACTAGTCTCTATAATCGGATATACATGACCTTGTCATAATATCCCGATGGCCGGCCAGCACTTAAGAGCACTAATACCGTATCCTGCGTGACATCATCTCCACTATGACTGGAGTGATACTTCCGTCTTGACATCACACCCAATACTCTACGATTCTCAATATACCCAGCATTGGCGTACACAGAACCGGTTAGAGTCGGACGACCTCAACTAAAGCATATTGATTGTCGTAAGCATTAGCGGTGCAAGTCTCAGGTTAAGACCATACACACCTACCCTGATGTCGGACTCCCATAGACACATAGTCATAATACCAATGGGATTCCGAGGGGTCTATCCAGAGCGAAGCTGTTTCCCGTACCATCGGTGAAACACAAACTCCTATCGCACTTGCATGAGTATCCAATACCCAAATATATGAGAACTATGCTGTTGTGCCCTCACAACGCGCACAAGTGCAATACTAGTCTATTCCGCATTATCGATGTCCAGTCTCGATAATACTACGACTAGGGATATTTAATGATTAATCCTTCATGGACTGATACTGTCTCATATCATCTCAATCTAGGAACTAATCATATGGACCTCTCTTCATTTATATATCTAAGGTGATCTAATCACAAATGATGATAGTGCAATTTCCTTGTCACATAGTTATTTGTACAACAACACTATGATCTGTACAAATAGTGACGCTATGGGTCATATTATCCAACAATCTCCCACTTGGCACATAGCTAGTCACTCAAGTGTCGTACACCTGAACTATGTACGGTTTGCTCAAATTGCTGAGGAAAGGTTTTCGTCAGTGGATTTTCATGATTATCGTCTAACGCGATTTATACGATCATCACATCGCCACGATGTATGATCCGAACGAATCAGATGAATATAGAAGTATATATATGGATCGTCGATGAGACCTTTAATTCTTTAGCCTTGTGCTGACGCCTAGCTAAACTGCTAACAGAACTATATCTAATCTAATTAGATTTATTATCGACCCAAATGGCTTCTATTGCTGCCTCAGCTGCAGTAATCCGCATTTGTTGTTTATTCGGCAACAGTATCTTGCTCGGAAGATTTCCAGCTCACTGTCCCGTTATTCAAACTTTATAGTACCGCAGTATTTAATTTGTTGGAAACTTGCGGCAGTGATCCCAGTCACTTCAAGTTCTCCTTCTCCATAGTTTTTAGACAGCATCTTTAGTTCTCTAAGATACTAAGATGTTCTTTAACTTCAATCCAGTGACCATCACTTGGATTGACCTGATTGTGACTCCATATGCTCGAAGCGTATGAGACACCAAATCAAGTACATTTTAAATGTACAATTCCCAGAGAGTGTTAACAACTCCAAATCTATCCCAGTAGATCTTTATTCCTTGAATAAAGGTTGTTACTCCCCAGAATTCTACGGAGAATTTCTATGAAAGTCAAGCTTTCACCAATTCTTTATGGGAATTTCACTGTCAGTGCGCTCCCACTAACCTCCTTATATACACAAGAATTATTTCGTTTTGAGTCAAATCATAACCATTATGATTATTTCAAAACGTCAGTTCCAAGAACCTTATGCTTGCTTTGAATCCAAACATGGATCGTATAACCCGCAAACCTTGTTTGTCGGTTATACAAAATCGTCAGGATGTTGTAAACATTCTCCAAAAGGTTTCCTTTTCAGGAAAGCGATTTTGACCTTTAACTGACACATTCATAAATGAAATATGCAGTATCAACAAGCATCTTCAAAATGGATTTACCATGGCAACAGGTAAAAGGTTGAACCGTAATCACACAATGTTGATAACGATACCCTTCCGTTACAAGCCTAGCTTTGTACGTTGGTATGTTTGTTAGACAGTAATGACCCATAGCGTCACTATTTTGTAAATGATATGTATTATTGTACAAAATTAACTATGTATAATGAAATTGCCTTTTACCGTTTTGTAATTTATTTACTTTGGATATATAAAAGGTAAAATTCCCTATGAATTAATTCCGATTGAGATATATGAGACAGTATCATCCATAAAGGTTTAATCATTAAATATCCCTAGTCGTAGTATTATCGAGATTGGACATCGATAATGCGGAATAGACTAGTACTGCACTTGTGCGTGTTGTGAGGCACAACAGCATAGTTCTCATATATTTGAGTATTGGATACTTATGCAAGTGCGGTAGGGGGTTGTGTTTTACCCGATGGTACGGAAAACAGCTTCGCTCTGGATAGACCCCGCGAATCCCATTGGTAGTATGTCTGCGTGTCTATGGGAGTCCGCTTCAGGGTAGGTGCATATGGTCTTAACTGAGAACTTGCATCGCTAGTACTTGCGACAATCGGTGATCTTTAGTTTTGGTCGTCCAGGCTTTAACAGGTTCTGTGTACACCTCTTCTAGGTTTATCTTGAATCGTAGTGTATGGGTGTGATGTCAAGACGGAAGTAATCACTTCAGATATATTGGGCAAATTTGTAGTGTATTGGGTGTGATGTCAAAGTAGGTTTGGGCATTAGATTGGATCCAAAAATGGGCCTAAATCACTCCATTAAGTCCAAATGTAATAAATGGGCTTTTATGTTTATTGGGCCTTATGGGCTTGATATTGATTTTTATGGCAAATGAGGGTGATTCCTTATTGGGCTTGGAAATTGGGTTTGACCCACATTGACCAAGGCCCAAGCCTAATGAAATCAATTGAAAGCCCATCGGACTTTAATTAAACGGACTTGGATGTTGATTGGCTTTGAGACCGATAGAATTAGATTTGGAATCTAAGTCATAAAAGCACAATAAAAGTGTAAATATTTAA
>SKCR01053971.1:0-55162 GCA_019454045.1 Zanthoxylum bungeanum | reverse complement strand
ATCTAGCCATCTCTCAATTCACCAAATCTGTCAATCGCTTTTCTTCTTTGTTCCTTTTCTTTACTAGATTCTAGGTTGAGCATATTCATTCCATAAGGATCTACAAATACGAACTTCAGTTTTACACTTAAGCTTGGTGATGCTCTGGTTAGGTATCTATAGGTTTACTAAAATCGAATCGAAGTTTCTAGAAGAAATGGTCATCGTTCGTTATGTAGGGACCTCATCGATTGCCCCACGTCCAGGGATCATACTGAGTTTCCTCATCACTTCACGCATGCCCCTTACTATATCATGTTTCTTTGCTCTATGTCTTACTGATGCGACTAGTGGTGTTTCGTTCTCCTAACTGCTTTCTTAGATCTTCGCTCTCAGTTTTACTTTAAATATCAACTTTGGCACTCTGTTCTACTGTCTATACTGGTACTTTTTTCACATTCTAAATATCTCAATCCTCTCGGGTCTTATTCTTTATACTTCCACATGTTTTTTTCTAACTTGGGCTATTATGTAGGTTCTTCTACAGCATTTGGTCTATCTCCCGAGGTCTTTCATTTCTTAAGATGAACTCTCGTCAGGTTTCTTACGGTCATCTATATCTATGCTGGTAGGGACTAAGGAAAACATCTTATGTCATAAGGAATTTCGGTATCTTGTTCTGGTTCTCTCTGTCCTGGTGGAGTCTGTTTCTAATGTAAGATAGGTTTGAGCTAGCCTCCATCAGGGCAACTACCTTAACTGGCATCACGGGGGTGAGGATCTGGGTAGGTCGGGGCCTTATTTATTGGATTCCTTGGTAGTAGAGAAACTAATCATTTTTCTGCGTCATTCATTTTATTTGCCTACGGGCCTAGGTTGGGGATCTGAAGGCCTTGTCAGCATCTCTTAGAAGTCTATTATTTGTATCTTACTTCTCCTGCCTTAGGGCTATGAACTCGCTAGCTACACGAGCGTATTGGATTGGGGTTGTTAGGTCTCGGCTTGCTATACCATTTCCTGCCATTTTATGGGCTGTATCCGTGTTTTCAGGGTTTGTCAGGAATATACTGCGCATACCGTACACAGGTTTGGACTGGTATGGCGGAGAGGGTGATATGTGATATGAATTAATTCGATATAAGGATAATTATGGTGGTTCAGGGGGGAGGCTGAAGTAATTTGGAAGGAATGACTGTTGAGGATGGGGAAGAGAAGAACTTGAGCTTAGATGAGGCTATGATGCACAAATAGGCATTTGTAAACTCTAGTACTTTAAAGCATGCTGATACTACTCTTTAGTCTTTAGGATATCTTACTGTATAGTGTTAGTCTAGGCTTTTAGTATATCTAACGTTGTTATTCTCTGATTCTTGTGTCTATGCGATAATAGGTAATTGAACTTTAATTTCTAATGATAGGGGGCGAGGTTACATTTTTTGTCAAAAAACATTTCTATTATTCCTCTTAAAGAACTATTGCTTAATATTTTAAATTTTGCTTTTTTAGTTTTTTTTTTTTAATTTTTTAGTGATAAACTTATACTTTTTTATCCTTTTTGCTTTTTATTATCTAACTCTGTGTCTCTGATTCTTGCTACTATAGGTTTTGGAACTTTCTTATCTACATGCTTCCGTACTCTATCTCCATCTGCTTCTGGCTTAGAGATCCTCATTCTACTTTTACTTCTCTTTCTAAATTTTTCTTTCTCTTTCTATTTTCCTGATTGAGTCAGTACTCTTGGAACTTTACTATCATTTTCTGTCTCTAAATCTTTCTTCGTCTTGGCTGTCTAAACATTTATACATTCTTTCTTGCTTTCTTATAGCTTTTCTATCATATTCCCTGGGGGTAACTTGTCTTATATCATTACTGTTTAATTTCATAGCTCATTCTGGACTTCTTGTAATAAACTAGGGTAACTACAGGAGAATTCTTAACTTGGATCTAAAGCGTCATTGTTCTCGTAAGGAATACTATTTGATTAGTCTGGGAAGACTTACTAACCTGTCTCGTAAGGAATACTGAGAGGTAGTGCCTTGTATACAAGCATCACAGACATACTGCGTATAAAAAACCCCAACACTCTACCCATTGTAGTCACTGACTCCCTAGACCATGCTCTGATACATCTTTGTAAAATCCCCGATCTGGGAGATGTTACCGGCATGGGATAGACCGTACTAACCCCATAAGCCTCTGACTTTATAACCATAAACAGATACTAATATTCTTTTCTTTAATTGATTATATTATATGTGGGACCGTAGCCCAAACTCAAAATCAATACACACAAACTCAACATTTGAAATTGAAAACTCAATAACACAATTTACAATGACCGCCTTTAAGCCAAAGATAAATACAAAATTTTTAATTGACTCTGACTGACTCACACTCTATCTGACTTGTACTGGTAGACTCCAAGCTCTAGTGACTGCATCAGTATCCGTCCTCCCGAGCTCGTCCTCCTAGAAATCCTGCATAACAATGAAACTATGAGGGGGGGTTAGATCGTTGTACGATCTATGTGAGTGGACGAAAAACTGAAATACTAATATAATATCATTTGGTTTTCAAACCAAAGTTTCAAAAATAACTTATACGAAAACTCTTTTTCAGAAAACTTTGCTTGAAATCTCTTTTATAAAACTTCTATTTCTGAAACATGCTTTCTAAAACCGATTATAAAAGTCTGATCTTTGAAAACTGTTTTCTGGTAATCTGGTATCTGGAAACTCTTTTTCTGAAAATAAGATATCTAAAAACTGATCTGTATCTGAAAAACTTGACGTATGAGGATGTTACGTATCGCCGTCCCCCCATACACCTAACTGGAGCCAGGAATGCAAAACCATGACTTTGGGGCGTTACGTATCGCCGTCCCCCAAAACATGCCACTCTTGTCCATGAAATTGGTGGTCTTGGGACGTTACGTATCGCCGTCCCCCAAGCCACTGAACTAGAGCCGATAGTGTTGATCCATGCTACTATCTGACCCTGAAATTAGGGTCTATGGGCGTGACATATCACTGTCCCCCTAGCCCTGAACTGGGATCTGGGGGCGTTATGTATCGCCGTCCCCCCAGTCCTATACATGTGCACATGTTCTCTGTCAGTCAATTCCAAACTATATCAAGTTACATACTGGGGTGGGTTTTTCCCCATGCCCCGAAAACATAAAACTAATGTTTCGAAAAAAACATAGAATCATGCTTTAAAAACATTTTTGGGGGTATTACTACAACCATTATTTTTTTTATCACTAAACCCAAATAATCATCAATACTATAACTCAACAATGTCATCTATCAATAAATCATCAAAACACCAATATTCAAAACTCAGGTTAAAGTTTTTTTACCTCCCTTCTCTTGGTGTTTCTTCATTTCTCAAACCCCCATGGAAGCCCAACTCTCCTCTTGCCTTTTCCCTCTTTTCTTCTTCTTCCTTTCTTCTCTTTCTCTTCTCTTTCTCTTCTTTCTTTTCTTTCTTTTCTTTCTCTTATTCTTCCTCCATTCACGTTTTTCTCTCTTCCATCTTCTCTAAATTTTGTGAGATGATAAATAGTGACCCCTTTTTAAACTAGAGATCAATTTGTAAATTATCTAATCAAGAAAGTTTTGGAAATTTTGAGAAGTTTTGAGACTTTTCTAGATGGGTCCACGGGCACTGTTTATCTAGAAATTTGACCCACGTTTTTATCTTGCTTCTAGTTCGAATTTGGAAAACTATTCAACTTGAAAGTTGTAGATCTCGATCTCATCTTTCCGATGATATAAAATTCATAAAAAACGGAGCTCGTATAAAAAAGTTACAGCCCCAATACAATAGGATATCCGGAATGGAATGTCGTAGCATCTATTATCGGATTCTCGAAGAATTTACCAACATTCATCTCACGAGAGTATATGTTTCCGAACATAATTTATATTATGTGACACTCGTCTTACTGTGCAACAGTAGCCAAAATTACCGATCGTTACATTTGCACTGCTGGCTCTAGTTAGGCGTATGGGGGGACGGCGATACGTAACGCCCCCATACGTCAAGTTTTTCAGAGATAGACTAGTTTTCAGTTACCAGATTTTCAGAAAATAGTTTTCAAAACCAAATTTTAGATACAGTTTTTAGAAAACCAGACTTTCAAAATAAGATTACAGAAAGATAAATTTTTTTGAAAGAAGCTCAGAGATTTCAGACAGAAAATGAGTTTTTGGTATAAAACTGTTTCTTGAACTTTTGGTTTTAGAATCAAATGTTTTTATAATAGTATTTTAGTTTTTCGTCCACTCACTTAGATCATACAGCGATCTAACCCCCCACTCCCAGTTTTTTGTTCTTGTACGTATTCTCAGAGGACGAGCTCGGGAGGGCGGATACTGATGCAGTCACTAGAGTTTGGAGTCCACCAGATCAATTCAGAAAGAGTGTGAGTCCAGTCAGTTCAAGTAAAAGGTATGTATTAGTCATTGTTTGTGATAGTCGTTGTAAAAGTAAATGTAATTCAGTACACAATCATTAATATTGAGTTTGTGAGTTATGTTACAAGTTTTGGCTTTGGTCCCACTCTTAAGATATATAAATAAGAGAAAATAGAGTATTAGTATATGTTTATGGTGTGAGAGTCAGAGGCTCAGAGGGATAGTATGGCCTATTCCATGCCGGTAGCATCTCCCGGATTTGAGGATGTTACAAAAATGGTATTAGAGCATGGTCTAGGGAGTCAGTGACTGCAGTGGGTAGAGTGTTGGGAGTTTTGTATACGCAGTATGTCCGCGATACTCGTATGCAAGACACTGCCTCTCCAGTATCCGATCCTCGAGTACGTCCTCAAAGTTCTGTAGACAGGTTAGTAAGCTTTCCTAGATCATTCGAATAGTATTTTCTTTCAAGAAAAGTTATACTTTCGATCCAAGATAAGAATCTTTCCTACATTATCCTGGCCTATCACCAGAAGTTCAGAGCGAGCTATGAAATTAAACAGTAATGAATTAAGAAAAGTTACCCAAGGGAATGTGATAGGAAAACTATGAGAAAGTAAGAAAGAATGTATAGATGTTTATACAGCCAGAGACAATGAAAGATAAAGAGACAGAAAGAGATAGTAAAGTCTCATGAGTATCCACCTAGGAAAAATAGAAAGAGAACAAAAAAAGTTAGAAAGAGAAGTAGAAGATAGAATGTAGATATCTAAGCAATCAGAAGTAAATAGAGATAGAGGTACGAAAATAGATAAATAAGAATGCCAAAATCTATAGTAGTAAGAATCAGAGACACAGAGTTAGATAATAAAGGATAATACCAGAACTTGTAATAAGAAGAGTATAACAAGCCTAACTAGAATAAATGTTGAGTAGATCTAAGCAAAGTTTTTTTTCCCTCAAGCGAGATTTTTTTCCTCCTCAGAAAATTCTTCTAAGTTGATCCAATAAATCTCGAGCGCCTCGTATAGATAGAGAGTTCCCCGAATAACCAATAACAGCATAAGACAGAAGAAGCAAAGAAATCAGGATTATTCGTAAGGGCTTCTGATAGATGTTAGATGCCATAAGAATTAAGAGATTTTAGATTTCCCGAACTCGGGCCCGTAGGAAAATAAGATGGATGACGACAGAAACAACGATTAGTTACCCTAGTCAAGGAATCCAATAGATAAGGCCCCGACCTATCCAAATCCTTACCCTTCCGTGATGCCAGTCAATGAAGCTGTTCTAATGGAGGCTAGCTCATACCTACTATTATATGAGAAATAGACTCTGCCAGGACACAGAGTAGCAGAACAAGGATACCAGAACTCATTAAAACATGAGATGTTTGCCATAATCTCTACTAGCACAGATATAGATTATCGTAGAAGCCGACGAGAATTTAGAAATGGAAAGATCTAGGGAGGTAAATTACCCAGAAAAAGGTTAAGGAAGTTTTCAAGGATATAAAGAAGAGAACCCTGTATAGCCTAAAAGATCTAGAGAATGCAGTACAAGGTTTACAGTACTAGTAGAAGTCCACAGACATATTAAACTCAGCAGGACTACAGAGTAGCCCAAAGTCAATAGAAAACCAAGGAAGTACAAAAGTGTAGACCCGTAAGATTGGAGATATTTAGGAGTGACAAAAGTATTAGTATGAACAGTAGAACAAGATTCTATAGCTGCGACTTGTAGCAGAGAGCATGGAGCAGAGATCTAGGAAGTAGTCAGAAGAACGAATCATCACTAGACTCAGTAGTATGGCGTAGAGCCAAAGAGATAGGATCTGAAAACAGTAAGAAGGAAAACAGAAGTGTCAGGACGATTCAGTACGTTTAGAGACATGGGTAATGTAGCTTGGAGACAGCCAGAATAAGTGAAGACTCTAACCAAGACAGTGAGCATAAGCCCACCTCTCAACTTAGAGCCCATTAAAGAGAAGAGCCAATAAAGTAAAGGAGAAACACGAAATAGAATAGTTTGAAGCTACAATAAGTTGAGCTAAGCCTGGAAGCCACCATAGAATTAAGGAACCCTTGAAGAAGTAAAGATTTTAGAAGTACAAAGAGATAAGGTAGAATGACTCTTAGGAACATAGTGAACAACTTATAAAGAGTCTCATGGTATTGAGAAGAAGGATTAGTTAAAGAGTAGTACATGGACCAAATATTTAGTAGGAGATGCCCTAAGTAGTTGAAATAGATAAAATTTTCAATAGAGTAAAGGATTAAGAGTTTAGGAACTAGACAAAAAAAAAGGAACCTTTCTAGTAGAGCAAGTTTCTTTAGGAAGAATAGCAAAGAGAGTATAACAGTACTCAGAGAAAGAAGATAATGACTTCAGAAGGTTAAACAACAGAGAATAACAAGAAAGGCATACATAGGCAGTACGAGAAAGTTGTTAGGAAACATGGTTCTAGAAGGATTTTGCAGAAGAGGTGGAATGATCAATTTATTGTAAATGATCAGGAGTAAAGTTGGAGAAGGTAAACTAGATAGTTTTAGCAATAGTACCCTAGTATAGGAAAAGACACCAGACATGTATACACGAGAGTCCTAGGCTCATAGATAAAGAATATATGCCACTAGATCACCATAAACATAAAGACCTCAAGATAAGTTCCCACCCTCCTAACCCTCGTTAAATTATGACAACATTGATAAACTTTGATGTTTGTCTCAAGATATTTCCAGAAACAAGAGAATTTGTAGTGGAATAGATCGAAACAGAAAACCTTTAGATATAGTACAAGAACATAATAGAAGAGGGAATAGTTCAAGTGAGAGATTTAGAGGAGAAGTTATCTAGATGAAACAATAAAGAGGAAAATACTAGTTAAGCGGTAACGACGATGAAAAAGAATAACGTTAAACATAACTAGAGATATGTAAAAGATGACATCTTTTGGATAAGGAGACAAAGATATAGATCGTAGAAGTTTCAGTTACAGGACAGAGCATGAGAGTAAATGTAAAGGTCAGCAGGCACAAGAATTGGAAGCAAAAATAGAAGAATGAAACAACAAAGGTTTCTTAGTATCAGTTTAGACCACAGATAGAGGGTGGTTTAGTAGATTTGTAGCATAGTACGGAATTGAGGAAGTAAATTACTGTAAAGTTGCAATTAGAATAGTAGATGAATCCTCAAAGTTCAGTAAAATGGCATGTGTTTGAGTAACGACCCTTGGCGGCAATAGGATATGGAAAATAAGTTAGGGTGGAACACCATAACCAGATTTTTAGTAACTATGGAAGCAAGGTACATAACAATATGAGCTTTAATTAGGATCAAGTTACCAGCGTCGATGTTAATAGCAGGGAATATGGTTTAAGTATCAAGATGTACCCCTTAAGCTTGAAGCTTTTGCCCAATTAAGGGAGGACCACTAGAAACCACCCAAAAGCAACATTTTAATACATGCATCATTGGTGACAATAATACTAAGCTAAGAAACCCTAGACAATATCATAAGCAGATGAAGTTTGGCAAGAAGAATATAGAGAATTAAGTACCTAAGTGATGCGAAGAATATTAAAATCAAGTTGGACAAGTGGAGCAAAATAAGTATTGAGTACATTATGGAGACATCAATATTTTAGTAAGAGTCAAATGTACCAGCTATAAGAACCTTAACAGTCAAATGAATGTTGAGCACTGTTAGAAGTCTACAAATAAGGTGGTTAAGAATACTCAGCGAAGATCTTATAAAGCAAGAACGAGGTTGTAACTCATAGTAAAGAACTTAAAGGATATTCACTGAAGCCACGAATTATGAAGCAGCTTACCCAAGTATGGCAAAAGAGTTACACCAAAGTAAGAAGTTCACATTAACAAGTTAATGTACAGCTCTAATTATAACTTCAAAGTCAAGACATTCTAGGTTCAGTATGATCGTCACATTATCTTGTGGCATATTGGTAGCACTCGAAAATCATTGAGGAGTGATATAATACAGTGGATAAGGAGATAGGTGTGTAGTCAGTCTAAGTTTGTGAGTTATAAGGATCCCATGTATCATATGATCTAAGATAAGATCCAAGTTTAAAGAGGATTCAAGGACGAATCCTATTTAAGGGGGGAGAATTTGTACGACCGGTAGTCTATATTATTGTTGCAGTGTAGTACTGTAGTATTACGGGATGAAGATAACATAATATAAATGATGTTGGGACACAAAAACACTCAGGGAACGACTTGAGGATAATCGGTTAATTTCCCGAATTTCGATACGAAACTGTATAAATGTACCACTTCGGATAACCCATAGTATTTGAGCCATAATTTCCTCATACGAACTCCAATTTTTATGAAATTTATATCGCCAGAAAGATGGGATCGAGATCTACAACTGCTGCGTTAAACATTTTTCCAAATTCGTACATAAATAGGCCAAAACTGTAAGTTAAAATTCGGATGAATAGTAATTTCGGGTCCAATTGGAAGAATCTCAAACTTTCCACACACTTCCACATTTTTCTCCATTTTCCAAATATCCAAAAGGCCCTAGTATATAAATGAGACAATATTCACAAATACTAAAAAATGGAAGAAAGAGAAGAGAAGGAAGAAAATGTAGAAGAGTGAAAAAGGAAGAGAAAAGAAGAATGAGAGAAAGAAGAGGAAAAAGAAAGAAAGAAGAGAAAGAAGAAGGAAAGGAAGGAAGATGAAACAAATTTAGCTTGGCATCCTTGATGGATGAAGAAATTCAAGAGGAAGAAGGTAAGAAACTTGACCCAAATTTTAAATATTGGATTTTGGAAGTTTGGTGATAAAATAGAGTTATTAGTATGGTAAGGGTTGATTATTAGTGATTGAAAAGAAATAAATGGTTGTTGGAGTTAAAATCCAATTTTTTTTTAAGTCTTAAAAGAGTAGTTGATTATGGATAATGTGGTTGAATCATTATTTGAGGGTGATAATTTGATATAGAATTGGTAACTTTGAAGTTCAATAAATTGGGTTGTGCAATGAGTTTGTGTTGGAAGTGATTATGGAAAATTTTGGGTGATGGATGAGCATGGAGGAGCAAAGTAGAATCCTGGAAATCTACTTTGCGTCGCGACGCAAAAGAGCTGTGTATCGTGACTCGAAAGAGAAAAATGGGTACACGCTTCTGGACGTCGCGCGACACTACTTATTCCCAAAACAATTCAAACCATCCCAGATCCACCTTATCGTGTTAGAGACCACCCTTAGGGTCTCGTATCAGTTCACATGCATACATTGCATCTTATTCCAAGCATGATAAACTAAGTAACGATATCATGGACTTGAATTGAGAAAGTTTAGCCTAGTTCTGAAATTCATCTCATGGTTTGTAATCTAACCAAGTTACCATTTATAGACCATTGCAGGAATCACATTATCCTTCGTCGAAGCGATATAGCACCGGCCACATTCTAAACAGTGGGTGGACCTCTTTTCTCAAAATTGATTTTATTTAACAGTTTTGAATTCAGACTTACTTTTTAAAAGCATATAAGGCGTTAGACCGAATTTATTACATAAGTTTTTTTATAAATGATTCAGAAAGATTATTTTACATCATGAATTTTGAGTTATAAAAATTTTCAAACATGAGATTTATGTTTTCGAGGCATGAGGGAAAAACTCATCTCAGAATGTAACTTACTACAGATTGGAATTGATGGACAAAGAACATTTGCACATGTACAGGACTGGGGGGACAGCGATACGTAACACCCCCAGATCCTAGTTTCAGGACTAGGGATGACAGATGCCCCTAGATCCTAGTTTCAGATCTTGGAGGGTAGCATAGATCTTCACCCATAGTTCTAGTTCAGTGGCTTAGGGGACGGTGATACGTAACGCCCCAAGACCAGCAGTTTCAGGGACAATAATGGCATGCTTTGGGGACGGCGATAAGTAACGCCCCAAAGTCTTGGATTTGCACTGCTGGCTCTAGTTAGGCGTATGGGGGGACGGTGATACGTAACGCCCCTATACGTCAAGTTTTTTAGAGATAGACTAGTTTTCAGTTAACAGATTATTAGAAAACATTTTTCAGAAATCAAATTTTAGACACAATTTTCAGAAAACCAAACTTTCAAAAGAAGATTATAGAAAGATAAGTTTTTTTGAAAGAAGCTCAGAGATTTCAGACAAAAAGAGTTTTTGGTCTAAAACTCTTTCTTGAACTTTTGGTTTTAGAATACAATGTTTTTATAACAGTATTTTAGTTTTTCGTCCACTCACTTAGATCGTACAACGATCTAACCCCCCACTCTCAGTTTTCTGTTCTTGCAGGTATTCTCAGAGGACGAGCTCGTGAGGGCGGATACTGATGCATTCACTAGGGTTTGGAGTCCACCAGATCAAGTCAGAGAGAGTGTGAGTCCAATTAGTTTAAGTAAAAGATATGTATTAGTCATTGTTTCTGATAGTCATTGTAAAAGTAAATGTAATTGAGTACATAGTCATTAATGTTGAGTTTGTGAGTTATGTTATAAAGCTTGGGCTTTGGTCCCACTCTTAAGATATTTAAATAAGAGAAAATAAAGTATTATTATATGTTTATGGTATGAGAGTCAAAGGCTCAGGGGGATAGTACGGCCTATTCCCTGCCGGTAGCATCTCCCGGATTTGGGGATGTTACAGAAGTTTTACACTGTTAGAACGTCCTATTAAATTTCTGGCCTACAAAATCCAAATGTTAAGTCCATTTTTCTAGATATGCATCTAAATTATTATTTCACCTACATAAAAGATAAAAATCATAATAAAAATATATAAAACATAAATAAATTATTATGCTAAATTAAAGGGATTAATGAAACTACAAGTGTAAAATGAGTGATTTTTCTTTTAATAAATGTGTATTTTTTAGTGTTCATTACACTCCTCAACCAACTTATTATTAGTCCCTTGTCTTTTAAGCAAAAAACTTTAAATAAACAAATTCTTATCCATATTAATAATTGTTTTATTTCATTCTAAATGATCAAACAAGTAAAATTCTCCTGTACTTTTTACCATTCTTCCATATACACATAAAACAAGGAATCAATCATTCATTGTGCCCACAAATTTCACAGGTCTTGTTGAAAAAAAAAATATTTTTGTCCTAAAATTACATTAGAGTTCACACTTTTTTTGGGAATGAAAGTTTATTTATAAATACAAAAATAATATATATATTTTTAAATAATACATCTTCAATCCTTGTAAAGAGCTTTGGGCCAGTGACTCCCAAACCAGTTAGCTTTAGGGCACTATGTGTTAAGACATCCCTACAGACTTAATTGCTCGGACCTCAGATATGAAAAAGAAAAAATGTATGTTTTCCTTAAACTCTCTCTTTAACCTAGGTAACGAGCTTTGAACCAATGACTCTCTGACCAGTTAGCCTTACGGCACTAAGTGTTAAAACAACCATATGGACTTAATTGCTCGAGTTAGGGAGGCTACGAAATCGAACTTATTCACATATTTTTTTACAAACTCAAGTTCTACCATTTTACGCGAACAATCACTACTTACTGAGGTAAGATGTCTGGTAACTAAGTAAGAGCATGGTTAGATTTTTTTTTTAGTTGACTAGATAGTTTTTGTTTTCATGTTGTGTTTTTCTTTCAAAAAATATTTTCGTTTTTATGGTATTGTTTTATTAAAAAAAAAGTTTTATTTTATGTTGTTTTTGCTTTGTTGTTGTTTTATGTGTAAAAAAAATATATTTTGTGTTGATTTTCTTTTGTGTTTTTCAAAAAAAAATACACACAAACTAACAACAATATTTTGACTAACCAAGTGGAATTGTTGTTCAGAGGTTGCTGTGTAAGGAGTTTTCGCTCCTGAGACACAACTCAAAATAATTCGTAACAAGTTATTTTTATTCCCTTCTTTGGAACCATTTAAATTTGTGAATTCTCCATAATATTGATTAAATTTGATCTTCATATGCTTATCTGACAGATATTATCAACATATAAGGTAACATATAAACATGGGTTGTAAGTGAAAATTTTGTAATATTCAGTTCTCTGGTTTGTTGAAGGTAGCATCTAAAGGCAGTGGAATTAGTGTTTTTATTCAAAAAAATCTAACCATGCTCTTACTTAGTAACCGGACATCTTGCCTCAATAACCAGTGATTTTTCACGTAAAACGGTAAAACTTGAGTTTGTAAAAACAATTGTGTGAATAAGTTCGATTTCGTAACCTCTCTAACTCGAGGAATTAAGTCTGTAGAGGTGTTTTAACACTTATTTCCCTAAGGCCAATTGGTCTGGGAGTCATTAGCCCAAAACTCGTTACATGGGTTGAAGAGAAAGCTTAAGAAAAATATATACTTTTTTCTTTTTAATATCTATGATCCAAACAATTAAGTCCGTAAGAGTGTCTTAACATCGAGTGCCCTAAAGCCAACCAGTTTTGGAGTCACTGGCCCAAAGCTCGTTACAAGGATTGATGAAATATTATTTTAAAAAAACTATTTTTGTATTTATAAATAAACTTTCATTGCCAAAAAAGTGTGAACTCTAATGTAATTTTAGGAAAAAAAATATTTCTCTCTTTTCAACAAGACCTGTGAATGTTGTGGGCACAATTAATTGATTGATACCTTGTTTTATGTGTGTATGGAAGAAGGATAAAAAGTACAGGAAAATTTACTGTTTGATCATTTAGAAAGAAAGAAAACAATTATTAATTTGGATAAGAATTTATATTTATAAAAAATTTCGCTTAAATTACTAGGGACTAGTAATAAGCTGGTTGGGGGTGTGATGAATACTAAAAAGTGCATATTTATTAAAAGAAAAATCAATCATTTTACACTTGTAGTTTCATTAATCCCCTTAATTTAGCATAATAATTAAATTTATGTTTTATATATTTTTATTGTGATTTTTATCTTTTATGTATGTGAAATAATACCTTGGATGCATATCTAGAAAAATGGACTTAACAATTGGATTTTGGATGCCAAAAATTTAATAGGGCGTTCTAACAGTGTATAACTTCGGAAATTCCAACCCTGTGCAATGTTTGTAGTTTGGCCATAACGTTTTACTCCGATATCGGATTGAAGTGATTCGAATTTCAGATGAAAGAAGACTCAAAGATCTACAACGTTACTGCTGATAAGATTTTCCAATTCTGAAGTTTTCAATACCAAAATTGACAAAGATCCAAAGTGTGTTATATGTAATTAGTCAAGTCAAATAAAAAAAATAAAAAAATTAATATTTTGATGGCATTCCACTGAAAGTGGCTTGCCATCAGGAGGTGCGACCACCTCTATAAATAGAGGTGTTCTGCATCTCATTTTCCTCATTCTGAATTCCATAGTTTTTTATTTCTGAAAATTTATGGATTTCCAGCTCTTGTGTGTTTTATTTTTCTAAAGCTTTCTTGTAATTTCACCGCCTTAATGGCTGGTTTTATATGTTTTGGCATAATTAATTTCTGAAATAAATTAATTGGGTAATAATGGAAATTTATATATTATAAAAATGAGATATCTATATTTGAAATATTAAAAGTGGATCCCCTAACCCTTGTATTTTGTTTTATTTTTGCAGTCTAATTTAAAATTCTCAAATCACTTCAAACAATTCAACCTTTTTATTTTTCACTCGAATTATTATTTTATTTTACTAAATCTATTCTCTGTGGATCGATCCTGGACTTACCAGATTATTTTATTACATCAACACTCTTATACTTTGGGAGTAAAGAACCATTTTTTAAGCTTGTCAATTAGCAATATGTTAAATCCATGGGCCTGTGGTACACTGTAGAAGTGAGTTCTAAGTGTTATTAAGAGATTATTAATAGAAACGTCGACAAAATTATACCTATAGAGAGTTGACGTTCATTTCTATATCTCTGAGATAAATTTGAATACCCGTGACGAAGGGATTATACGTATGCAATGACCTCGATTTGTATGATTCAATGAGTTTATCCGTGGTCGTCATAATTTACGGGTGGGTAAATTATGGACACAAAATTGAATCTCGTGACAGATATGCCTTAACTTAGAGAGTCTCATTAATGAAATATACTCGTAGAGAACTATGACAATATTTATTAATAATATTAATTATTTATAAATCGTTTAACGGTTAAACGAAAGATACATACATAAGGGGCCCTTGGGTCATTTCCTAATTAATGTTTATTTATATTTAATATATGATTTTATTAAATACACATTAATTAATTGTCAAAATATGATATTTGACATATATCATTAATATATGTATTTGTATTATTTAAAGTAAATATAATACATATTTTTATATATTTATATTTAAGTAATTATTTAATTATTGAATATTTAAAGTAATTCAAATATAAAATATCTAAGTTGATATTTAAATTTGGATATGATTAAAGTGTAAATGCTTGACTTTTGCATTTAAAGAAAATGATATCAAATTGATTTTGACTTCTTTAATTTGATTTAAATTGGAAAATATCTATTTGCCTTTTCTTACATGTTTCGGCCAACCCTAATAGTATTTAAGGGTTTCATTTTTTCATTTTCTTCACTTTTGCTAAGCCTCCAAATATTACAAAGAGAAAGAGTTGAGAGAAAAAGTGAAGAACAAAGAAAGAATTCGAAGAAAACTTATAGATTTGTAAGTTTTTTCAACCTTTCTCCAATTAAAAAATATTTCTAGGGTTCTTAGCTACAACATGTGATGCTTGGTTGTTTCTCTACTCTTTTAATTCTGTAATAAAAAGGTTGGAAGCATGAATGAAAGATGTATGCATTTATATTTATTAAAGAGAGCTTGGAATCTGTTAATAAGCTATCTTTTGATCATTAGATGATCTTGTTGTCAATCTAGAGTTGTTAGGCCAATCAGTGATGACCTATAATTTTTCTTGAGTTGTTTCAAAGTGATGAGACTTGTTTGGTGTTGTAGAGATTAGATTAAAGTGTTGGATTTTGTTAATTTTGGTTAACTTGATTAATTGAAAAAAATTAAGTTTTTGCCTAAACCAAAATTAGGGCTTTTCATATATTTGTTGTATTATAATGTATATAAGATATAAAAATATTTTGGTGTTGATTGGAAATCAACTAAACTTGTTTTTGAAAAATTTAGACCAAAATGCACAAAGTTGAAACTTTGGGGACTTCTCGGTAATTAAAGAAATTGTGGATTTTCGTTGTGAGTTGTATTTTGATGTATGTGACATGTATAAAACATCTTGGTAGTGATTTTAACCAGTTAAATTTGTATTTGATAAATTAGAACTAAAATGATCAAAATGCAAACCTTTGGTGTAACATCCCCAATCCGGAGATGTTACCGGTAGCATATAGGCCGTCCTATCCCCCTGAGCCTCTGACTCTCTGACAACTGTTAATCTCATTTCATATATAAACTCATGGATGAGACCATTGCCCAACTCATCAACATAAAGGATAACATTTTTCATATAAAGTACTCAATTTTACTACACATTACAACTATGACAGTGAATAATTATAATGCATTACATATGTAATCTTTACTATATAACATATATGATACATGGCATTTCCTGACTTTGACTTGACTGAACTTTGCCTCTGACTTGATCTGGTGGACTGAACACCCTAATGACTACCATCTGTATCCATACTCCCGAGCTTTTCCTTCGGGTAAGCCTGCAAAACAAAACACTAGGAGTGGGGGGTTAGATCATTTGAACGATCTAGTGAGTGGACAGTTTTAAAAAATAGGTACTAAAATTCTCTTTGAAAATCCTTGGTTCTAAACCAATTTCATCTCAAATCATCTTTTCTAAAATCTCTTTCATTATCTGAAAAATAACTTTTTTTCTAGAAAACGTTTCTGAAAACTACTTCTGGTTTGTAATTCTCTGGAATCCTCATAAAACAGTTTCTTATGAAAACTTTTTCTTAAAACGATATTTTCTGTAAGTCTGTCTCTGAAAATCCGATTATGAAAATCTATTTCTGAAAACTGTTTCTGAATGTCTGCTGAAAATCTGACGTATGGGGGTGTTACATATCGATGTCCCCCATATACCTAACTAGAGCCAGGTGTGCAAATTTATGTCATAGGGACGTTACGTAACGCCGTCCCCCCATATGCCTAACTAGAGCCAGGTGTGCAAATTCATGTCATTGGGGCGTTGCGTATCGTCGTCCCCCAATGCAAGCCACTATCCTATCCCTGAAACTAAGGTCTAAGGGCGTTAAGTATTACCATCCCCATTAGCCTTGAAATCTGGTGGTCTTGGGGCGTTATGTATCGCCATCCCACAAGCCACAAATCTGGAGCCAGATGTACGGATCTATCATATCCCTGAAACTAGGATCTAGGGGCATCTGTCATCCCTAGTCCTGAATTGTGTGTGCACACGATATCTGAATCCCTCAATTCTGGATCTGAATCAAGTTACATACTGAGGTGGGTTTTTCCCATATGCCTCGAAAACATGAAATCATGCTTTTGTAATTATCAATTTTCTAAATTATTGCTCAAAACAGTTTTATTCATAAAATATATGAGATAAACTTGGCTAACGCCCTAAATGAGGAAAAGTAAGTCTGATATTTAAAATCAATATAATGAAAAAATATCAACTTAGGGAAAGAGTGTCCACTCACAAAATCCAACAATTTCCACTTGTCCAAATGCATTCCCAACACTTCTATACTAAAACCATTACACAATCCATTCTATTAAACTTCAACTTCACATATTCTATACCAATATATCATCATCAAACAACTCTTTAATCTCATAATTCTTGTTTTAGCTCAACACTTAAGATTTCTAAAATTTGAGCATTTAATCCTACAATAAATTTCTTTGTTTATCAATCATCAAAATGCACCACCTCGCATGCCAATAGCTCTATCCTATCATCATACTCTTAAAATTTTACAATCCAAGTGTTGGGTTAAGTTTTCCTTACCTATTTTCACTTGATTTCTTCACACTTCAAGTTTTCTAGGCATGATATCCTTCTTTCTAGCTTGTTGTGGAATCACTTGCATTTTTTTCCCTTTGAGTTTGGGTGAGAATGACTTCCCTCTATTCCTTCTTCCTTTCTCTTCATTCTTTTACATTTTTCTTCTATTTGTTTTCAAATGATTGGGATGCTTGAATACTAGGGTTCATTTGTAAAATAATTTAAATAGAGAGAATTTGAAAATTTTGAGAAACTTTGATAATTTTCTAGAGTTGTCCTCGAGGTACTATTCATCTGAATATTTGAGTTGTATTCCTGACCTACTTCTAGTTAGAATTTGGAAAAATGTTCAATGTGGAAGTTGTAGGTCTTGATCTGAGCTTTTCGACGATATAGAGTTCATAAAAATCATAGACCGTATGAAAAATTTAAGGCCCTTATGCCCATGAGATGTCTGAATTGTAACATCGTACCATTTTATATCGGAATTACGAAGAATTTACAGATTGTCCCCAAATTCATTTCATGAGTATATATGTGTCCAAACATAATTTATATTATATAACTCTCATCCCATAATGTAACAGTAGTCAAGATTACCGGACGTTACAAATTATCTCCCTCTTAAATAGGATTCGTCCTCGAATCCATTCTGATGTTAAACTGTTTATCCCGACTAGGTTTGAAGGTATCTGACCTCTGCTACTCTCATATTTCTTTACTTGTTTTCTACTATTTTGTTCAAAGACTTGATACTATGATTTATGGGAATCTCTTACCTTTATATACTTTATTCAATTCATGTAGATCCTAGGGGTTTGTGCCATGTCTCTAGCCTTCTTGCAGCGGTGTTACTCTTAATGAAATTTATCCTTCCTACGATTCTATCTATCTCTTATTTCATACTATATTATGTCTCGCATGGTGTACTTGAAATACTTAATTTCTCAGGATCTGAATTTAGGTTCCATACGAACTGGTGCATGCGTGAATTGCTCTTTTATGTCTGATACTTTATGACTATATGTAACTTATTGCATACTTAACATGTAAGGTCCTACCTGAACTTAATGCGTTAATGCTAGTAGGGCATATCCACGACCGTACCAATTGAATCATTTCTCCTTAGCTCTAACGTCTTTTGTCATGATAACACTAATTCTTAAATATCACTTAGGGCTTCTGTTACTCCTCACGTTTAAGCTGTCACTATTATACTTTAACCAATGGTCTTTGCTTTCCCCTGACTTGAGTATACCTGAGGTTATTCGGCTACTCTTTATAATATAACAACTTAAATGACCTTATAAGATATATCTTACTTGATATTTCCTTAGCTCCACATACTAGATCTTATTCTAACATTCATTATCATATCTTAACTGACTATTTGACCCTCTCTCTTTCCTCCTTACTAAACTCCCACTCCTTATGAGCTCCTTACTTCAAGTTCTCACATTTTCGACTATCTATGGGTTTAAGACTTCATAATTCATAGCTATCGTTGTCAACTAATGGCTCTCATAAATAGGATTTTAATTCTCGGTAGTTTCTTTGGAAATCCTTCTCGATTGGCTAAAGAATTTTGGGACAAGGTATCTATGTTAAGCCTCACTATATCATATATGTTATATAGTAAAGATTAACTATGCAATGCATAATATATATGATCCTTTAATTTCTTGGTTAGTTCAAATACGATTATTGTCTTTCACGCTGAATAGTCTTTCTTTGCCTACTTGTACTCTAGAAGACTCCACCTTCAATTATCCCACGAGTCTTACCCTGTCAAGCGCTGTCTCGCTCTCAATAAATCAGTATTCTTAGTTTTTCTTGGCTATCTTTAGGTTATTCCTCAATAAATCTCTTTTCAAGTCATTCTATGCATTATCCTTAACGGTGCGTTGCGAAGGGAAACATACTGGTCACTATCATTATCTTTCTCTCGTTACTCATATAATAGAATTCTAGTATTATCCCAACTCAAAAAAAGCTTACTATTCCGTAGTACCATTGACAATCTATCTTATCACTATACACTTCTGTCATTATTTATCTAGTATCTTTTTCTATTATCGTGTTATCTCAACAGTTCCATCTCCAAATTTTACTTGATGTCCTTTCCATCTTCTTTCCAGTTCTTAACTATTTATGGAACTTCTGGCTCCTCTCTATCTGTCTTTTTATCTTGAGGAGTATTATCTTTCAATCATCTCCTACCCTATCTTATAGGATATTTACTACACTATGGTTTCACGTGTTTTTGGGGATATCTTGAGGCGATCATCGAGGTCCATCTTAGCTACTGTGGTATAACGAGGGTTGGCAGGGTGGGGTTTGGTTCCAAAACCTTTCCGGTTGTGCTGACCTCACTAGCTACCCGTGATGTACTTGCATGTTCTGCTCATCTATAAGCCTAGGAATCCCGTGTTTACTAGTGTCGGCTCTCACACTTAGATATTTCTACTAGGTATTATCTGAATTGTCTCCTGCTTCAGCTTCCCTTTTGATCCGTTTTCCAACTATTGATCATACTACCTCTTATTATGAACCTTTTCTAGAGTCATGCTCTCTAAATACTCTATCATGTTTCCTCTACATCTCTTCCTACAAGTCTATATTGCTTAACCATTTTACGTCGTTACTCTCTCTCAAAGTCCTACAATACTCTATTTGTTATTCCTCCTTATGAAGTTTACTCCGTTACTTAGATTTCCTCCTCATCTCAGTTCTTTGAACTTCTTACATCTTTACTCCCCTGGAAACTCCATCAACTTCGATTGTTTAGGACATCTCTACTAAATCTTTTGGTTCAGGTGCTACTCTCCATCCAGTTCTTCCTTCTCAATACAATGAGACTCTTTATGAGTTATATACTATATTCATGACAGTTGCTCTCTCTGGTCCCTTCGTACTTTTGAGCCTTGACTCCCTTAAGGGTTTCTAATTCAATGATGGCTTCTAGATTTGGCTCGACTTACTGTGACTTCTAACTATTCTATCTCATGCTTCTTGTCTATGTTCCGTTGAACTTATTGGTTAGGCTATCTATCCGTCTCACGATTCATCTATTTTGTCAAATATTCTTCTTTACTGGTTCTCCTCCTCACCGAGCTCTAAGTGAAGGGGTGAGTATATGCATTCCATAGAGATCTGAGAATACGCATTTCTGTTATTTACTATTTGTTCCATTGGAAGCTACATCGACTATTCCATGTATTAAAGTTCCTTAATATTTACCAATCAACCCAAAGTCTTCATTTACTTATTGTCATCAAGTTATATTATCTATTCTTACTATGTAGATTGAACTTCTTACTACTAGTTGTATCCTTTTGATTTGTTTCTATATTCTATCTATTAGCTTTAGGTTCTGTTGCTGAGGCTATTAGTCATTCGTCTTATGAGTTTCCTTTTGGATATCTACTTCTTGCTATAGATCATGGCTATGGTACTCTGTCCTACTGTCCATACTGGTACTTTTGCTAATTTCTTAGTATATTCAATTCTCACGGGTATGCTCTTTTAAACTTCCACGGGTTCCTACTAGTATTGGTAAGTTCTGTATGTTCTCACTACAACTGTGAACTTGCTCATCTTGGCTTAGATCGGGTTCTTATTTGTCTGACCTTCGAAGTCCTTTTGGTCTCTTCTAGGTAAACCATCTTTAGTCCCTTTCTGGGTGATCTATTTTCCAATGTCTTTTATTTCTATCTTGGGATAAACTCTCGTTGGAATTCCTTACGGTTATCTTTATCCATGCTGGTAGAGGCCAGGACAAACATCTCATGTTTCGTCAGATATCGATGTCTTTGTTTTGATACTGTGTGTCTATTACTTATGTAAGGTGGGTATGAGATAAGCTCCGTCAGGACAGCCTCCTTAATCGGTATCACTGAGGAATTAGAATCTAAGTAACTCAGGGTCGCATTTATGTCGGGTCTCTTGGGGTAAGGTAATTAATCATCCCTGCTAATGACCTTCATTTATTTACTTGCGGACCGAAATTTGAGGATCTAGAATCTCTTATTCCTTCTTGACGTCTCTAGTCTATCGGGACTCCCATGTCTAATTCTTATTTCTTACCTCTCTTATGCTTCTAACTATCATTTGCTATTTGGAGAGCTTGCTGTCTATACAGGGTACTTAAAGGCTACTAGTTTAGCTTCAAGGAACTTTCTAAGGAATGAATCGTACGAAAATAAGGAAACCTTACATAGGTTTATTTGGCACTCTTACTCTTACTCCGGCTTGCTATATTCCTTTTACTGTTATCAGTTCTGGTGTTCTCTTTATCATCTATTTCTGTATCTCTACCACATATTGTCTCTGGTTACTTGAACATCTTTGTATAATTCCTTACTTTTCTTTCTAGTTTTTCTCTTCCCACTCCCTGGAGTGGAATATTCTAAGAAATTTACTATCTATCTTCATAACTTGCCTTGGACATTTCGAAAATGAACCAGGGTAACTACGAAAATATTTTCAAAGAATATAGTTACTTTATAAGGAATGATATTCGAATAGTTCAGAAATTCTTACTAACCTGTCTATAGAACTTTGAGGATGTACTCGAGGATCAGATACTAGAGAGGTAGTGCATCGCATACTAGTACCCCAGGAGTACTATGTATACAAGACACCAAGACTCTACCCACTGCAGTCACTGACTCCCTAGATCATACTTTGATATAATTTTTATAACATCCTCAATTCAGAGATGTTACCGGAAGGGAATAGGCCGTCCTATCCCATGAGCTTCTGCCTCTCAGAAAACTGCTAATCTCATTTCATATATTAACTCATGCATGATACCATTGCCAAACTCATTAACATAAATGCATAACACTTTTCATACTAAGTGTTCAATTTTACTACAGATTACAACTTTGACAGTGAACACTTATAATGCATTACATATGTAATCTTTACTATATATTACATATGATACTTGACATTTCCTGACTCTGACTGGACTGAACTTTATCTTTAACTTGACCTGGTGGATCGAACACCCTAGTGACTACCATTAGTATCCATCCTCCCAAGCTCGTCATTCGGATAAGCCTGTAAATTAAAACAATGTGAGCGAGGGGTTAGATCATTTGAACGATCTAGTGAGTGGACATTTTTAAAAATAGGTACTAAAATGCTATGTAAAAATCTAAGGTTCTAAAACCAATTTCATCTCAAATCATTTTTTCTCAAATCTCTTTCATTATCTAAAAAACAACTTTCTTTCTGGAAAACCTTTCGGAAAACTACTTCTGGTTTGTAATTCTCTAAAATCCTCATAAAATAGTTTCTTATGAAAACCTTTGCTTAAAACGATCTTTTCTGTAAGTTTGTCTCTGAAAATCAGATTTTGAAAACTGTTTCTGAATGTCTGCTGAAAACCTGACGCATGGGGGCATTACGTATCGCTGTCCTCCATAGGCCTAACTAGAGCCAGTGTGCAAATCAATGTCATTGGGGCGTTACGTATCGTCGTCTCCCAATGCATGCCTTTATCATGTCTCTGAAACACGAGTATAGGAGCGTTACGTATTGTCGTCCCCCTAGCCTTGAAATCTGGTGGTCTTGGGGCGTTATGTTTCATCGTCCCCCAAGCCATAAATCTGGATCCGGGGATGCAGATCTACGCTACCCTCCATACTCTGAATCTAGGATCTAGAGGCATCTGTCATCCCTAGTCTTGAACAGCGGGTGCACACAATATCTGACTCCATCAATTCCATATCTGAGTCAAGTTACATACTAAGGTGGGTTTTCATCGATGCCTCGAAAACATGAAAGCATGCTTTTGTAATCATCACTTTTCTTAATTATTGCTCAAAACATTTTTATTCATAAAACATCTGAGACAAACTTGGCTAACTTCCTAAGTACTGAAAAGTAAGTCTGATATTTAAAATCAATATAATGAAAAAAAAATTAAATTAGGGAAAGAGTGTCCACTCACAGATTTGGAGTCCAGCGGACATTGCTTCACTTTGCCGAAGGAATTTGTGGTTTCTGCGACAACTTTTTGTGGGTAACTTAATTAGAATACAAATCGTGGAATATACCTCGAAATTATTGTCGCTATAAGATATTATATTTTTATGAGATGATATATTACGTGTATATAGGCATATACGAAACCATAAGGATGGTCTTTATTTTTCCGGGATGAGACGATAATAATATGAAGCTTTTTTAGTATCGCGTCGCGACGCCAGGCTTGAGGCATCGTGACGCCCATGCAAATAGTCACAGGCATAAAACATGCTCTGTTTCGCATCGCGACGCCAAACACTACATGTCGCGACGTCCAATTGATCAGACTGGAGGCAGAGCCTCTGCTCGTTACGCGTCGCGATGCTCCCCCAATCAGGCCGGAGGCAGTGGGCCTTTGATCCATGCACGTCATGGCACTAAGTGTGGAGAGTCGCGACGTTAAGCCAATTTTCCAGGGTCTCACAAAATCCTACAATATCCACTTGTCTAAATGCATTCCCAACACTTCTATACTAAAACCATTACACAATCCATTTTTTTTAAACTTCAACTTCACATATTATATACCAATATATCATCATCAAACAACTCTTTAATCTCATAATTCTTATTTTAGCTCAACACTTAAGATTTCCAGTATTTGAGCATTTAATCCTACAATCAATTTCTTATTTATCAAGCACCGAAATGCATCCCCTAGCATGCCAATAGCTCCATCCTATCATCATACTCTTAAAATCTTACAATCCAAGTTTTGGGTCAAGTTTTCCTTACATCTTTTCACTTGATTGCTTCACACTTCAAGTTTTCTTGGCATTATATCCTTCTTCCTAGCTTGTTGTGGAATCACTTGCATTTGTTTCCCCTTGAGTTTGGGTGAGAATGACTTCTCTCTCTTCCTCCTTCCCATCTCTTTCTTCTTTTACGTTTTTCTTCTTATTTTTTCACATGATATGGATGCTTGAATAGTATTCCCTTTATATACTATCGGTCATTTGTAAAATAATTTAAATGGAGTGAATCTGGAAATTTTGAGAAACTTTGAGATTTTTCTATAGTGGTCCGCGTGTACTATTCATCTGAATTTTTGAGTTGTATTTTTGACCTACTTCTGGTTCGAATTTGGAAACATGTTCAACTTGAAAGTTATAGTTCTCGATCCTAGCTTTCTGATGATATAAATTTCATAAAAATCAGAGATCGTATGAAAAGTTATAGCCCCAATACCATAGGCTATCTGAAGTGTAACATTGTACCATTTCGTATCGGAATTTCAAAGAATTTACCGATTGTCCCCAAAGTCGTTTCATTAGAATATATGTGTCCAAACATAAATTATATTATGTAACTCTCATCCCATAATGTAACAATAGTCAAGATTATCGGACGTTACATTTGGGGTCTCACGAAAATTAACGGAAAATTCTGGATTTTGGGTAAAAGCTGAATTTTTGAGTATTGAGTAATTAGAATAAATTAGTTCATTTTAATTACCCAAGAAAATTATTCAAATTGGAAAATTTTGATTTTTCGCGTTCCGCTGCGTTACCCGGGAATACCCACTAAAAATCCCAACAAAATGGTATCAGAGCGAGTCTGATTCTAAACCCATGATATGATTAGGCCTTTAAATTTGATATTTAATCTCATCTTTTCTTTATTTTGATTAAATAAAGTGAATAACATCTTTTGCAGAAAATCCTTATTTAAAATAAGGTTTTATAATTAATATGTATTTGATGGATGTTTCTTGGCTCGTCTTGTCAATACGGTTTATAGATAAATCTTCTACGACTATTCGAAAACAGGCCAAATCTGTCACAACGAGAAATTATCAGGACCGAAACCAGGAGTCACTGGTGAGTAATTGACAATGCGTTGTCTACCTAATGAATATATGTAGGCGAGAACGTGCCAAAGATTTGAATTGAAATATATTCATGGGGTCCACCTTTCACTATTGTATTTGATTTGATTATTAAATATTTTATATTCTGTCTCGGGATTACAATTTTGCATGAAATAATGGGAGGGATATTTCTTAGATTAAAAATCTATGATCTATTTAATTCTTTTGATGTCATATGAAACTGTTTTGTCTGCTAATAGATTTATTATGGCGGCTTGTTCAACCTACCCCTTTGCTCGTATGTTGGATACCAATAAGCTCAAAGGTGTTGAATGCTTTGCTGACTGGGATGTGGATTTGAGGATTGTCCTCGGATATAAGAAGCTGAGATATGTATTGGAGGGTCCATTACCCCTTGCTATATCTGAATATGCATCACTGTAAGAAATTGAGACTTTCCAGAAATGGAAAGATGATGATTTAAGGGTTAAATCATATATTCTCAGTTCTCTGGTTTTATAACTTAAGAGGCAATATTTTGAGATGCCTGATGCATATAGCATGATGACATAACTCTGAGAATCATTCATGAAACAAAAACAGATCTTGGTTCATAGTGTTGCGATGGAACTATTCCATTCAAAACACGATAAAGGACAGGCTGTGAGCACACATATGCTTCATTTGATCAATCTGATCGAACAGTTGAGGCGTAGTGATTTCCCTCTCAATAATACTCTAGGACAAAGTGTCATTCTTGATTCGCTCCCGACGTCGTATCACCAGTTTGTAATGTACTTTAACATGAACGAGATTCATTATTCTTACCATGAGTTGCATATGATGATTCCCACCGTGGAGGAGGATTTAAGGATGAAAGTACTGACTCACCTTCCGAAACCCACTTCACTTTCCGCTTCTTCCCACTCAAAGTCAAAGGGGAAGAAGACGAAGGTAAATAAAAAGAAGGGTTTCAATGTTCCTCCGCAGGCTAAAATAACGAAGCCCAAGAGAGTTTCTGAAGACAAGTGCCATAGTTACAATAAGATTGGACACTGGAAGAGGAACTGTCATGACTACTGTAGGACACATAAATCAGCGACGTTGTCTCGGGCTCGCGGCTCGGTCTGGAGTATATATTAGCCCGCGGGGGACTAAAATGGAGAAATAAAATGGAGTCGCCACCTAGTGTGAACTGGGAAATGATTTAAGGCCGCACTCACCCCTCGCAAGGGAAGATCTCAAACCGTTGGGTTCGGAATGGTCCCTTACTTATATCACTTGTAATGAATGGATTCATGCGATAATATAACCAAGTCTACGCAACATACACATATAATAATAACCTTTATCTAAGTTTGCATACATATGAGTAAACGAAATAAAGGCAAGCACACAATCTCATGAACATATTAAATAGATAAATGCTGAAACATAAATTGTGGAATAATAAACATAAGATTTAGATAAAACAACATATGTGTCGTTCCTCAAGCAGTACATGGAGTTGTATCCCAAGTACAGACCGCACTACCGTCCATTCGGATTCGGCTACATAATTTAATGCTGGGTTTCCATCCGATATACCACAAGAGACAACACTCAATTACTGACCCAATATTGACATACATGAAACATGATAATGCATATGACCATAATAACCGAAGAGACAAACATGCGAAATAATGAAGAAAGATAAATAACACAAAATAAATGCGGAACAATGAAACAACAATAAACATAAATTAAATGCGAAATAATAAAAGACTAATAATACGAAATAAATGCGGAATAATATGTGACCAAAGAATTTGGCCATTTTCAATGTAGGACTTTGCATACCCGGTTGGATGTATTCCACGTCCAACCGAGCATGCCGTTTCCAGGATGACAAAATAAAATATAACAAAGGGTGCCCTCACGCTTCTTGGAAGTGCGTTACGTGGTCGTCGGAATGGTTAACGCTCAGCAACTTTTCCGGTTCGCTGGTTCAGTGTTTTCCTTCGTTACTTCACTGTTTTGGACTTATGCTTTCTCTGTTTTGAGCTGCTGTTTCTGATGTTTTTGAGTTGATATTTTCGGTGATTTAGGGACTGTTTTGGGGCTGTGATTTTCGGGGATTTAGGGACTATTTTAGGGGTGCAATTTAAGGTACTGTTTTGCGGAGAATTTCAGTGGGGTGATGGGCTGTTTGTGTTCGGTTTTGGAAGGGGATAGTTTCTTGTGTCGGTGAGGGCTTTGTGGCTAAGTGTGAGTCAGTGTCGGTGTGTTGTTTGTGTGTGGCTTACGCGTGTGTTGGCTGCTGGGATATGTGTGTGTGGTGTCAAGCCATGCGTGCTGCCGAATGTGTGTCTATTTAGTTTTGAGAGTCGGTGAGGGTTGTTTGGTCATGCGTGATGAAGGGCTGTTGGCTACGTGAGGGCTGTTGTTCATGCGTGATGAGGGGCTGTTGGCTTTGTTTGCTAGGGTTTTATTGTTTTGTGTTTTTGGGTTCGTGTGTGAGAAGAGAGATGGTTGCTTAAGGGCTTGTTGCCGAGAGAGAGAAGTTTAAGTTTTTTTTGTTGTTGCTACCGAGAAGAGAGATTGAGCTTATTGATATGCTTTTCTGGTTTATTTTCAGTTAATGCCGAGAGAGGAGAGGGATAGAGGCGTGAGTAGTTTAGGGTTTCAGAGGAGAGAGATTTGGTTTGCCTGAGTGTTTAAGTTTGTCTCTTTATAGTAGTGAGAGATAGATGGGCGTGTAGGGTGTATTTGTTTGTGAATGCCGTGAATGTGGTGAAAGAGCTAGGGGTATTAAGGTTTGGTTTATGTCTCTTTTTATAGGAGTGGGCTAGGGTTTTCCTTGCATGGGAAGGAAAGAAATCATGCAATCATGGGGGGTATCTTTTAATTAGTGTGTGATAAGGAAAAGATCTATTCAATTTAGGAAGGTGATTTGTTTTAGTATAGGAAAGAGATTTATGGGATTCGATTTGATTTATTTAATTTAGGCATGTGATTTATTTAAATTAGGAAGGTGATTTATTTAGATTTTAACATGTGTTTAATGTGTTGGATATTTTTGGAGGGGATTTGGTGGCCTTCGGCGTGTGGAGCTTGGTTCTTTGGTGCGCTTGGGTGTGTGGCTTGGTGTGGGTTGCGGGGGTTTTGGGCCGAGGATAAATTTTAAAACAGAGGTCTATCGAGCTAACCGAGGCGCTAACCGAGGCTAAGTAAACGAATTAAGTCCAACAAGGTATTGATTTTTGAATTTTCCCTTCCGACGTCCGTTTCCCGCGACTTCTGCAACTTATCGGGTAGTGCCTCCATATGAGGCTCATCATCGGGACTTATGCAAAAATACAGTGCCTACAGTCGCCCCAACTTTGATGGGACTTGTGCAGTGTGTGACAGTGACAATCCTATCAAAGTTATGCATGCATTTTTACTTACCTGGTTCGCCAGCTGCTATCTGACTTGTTGTTACTTCGAACTGAATTGATGCGGTGGTGAGGTGCTTCGACTCCCAAGGTTCATCCCTGCATGATACTGTGATCTCTAGGAATCACTACCGGACTGAGCTGATATGAGGAGGTTCATTTCCGAACCGTTACTGAGTTGATATTATGGTCCATTTCCGAATCGTGCTCCATTTTCATAACGCCATTTCTGGCATGCTAAACCTCATTTTCGAGGCGTCGCTGATGTGATGGTGGTCCATTTCCGAATCGTGCTCCATTTCCGGAGCGCCATTTCATGTATGCTAAACCTCATTTCTAAGGCGTCGCTGATGTGATGGTGGTCCATTTCCGAACCGTGCTCCATTTTCGGATCACCATTTTCGGCATGCTAAACCTCATTTTCGAGGCGTCGCTGATGTGATGATCCATTTCCGAACCGTTACTGAGTTGAGATTGTGGTCCATTTCTGAACCATTACTGATGAGATGGTGGTCCATTTTCGAACCGTTACTGATGTGAGGTGGTTTATTTCCGAACCGTTACTGATGAGATGGTTCATTTCCGAACCGTTACTGATGAGATGGTCCATTTCCAAACCGTTACTGATGAGATGGTCCATTTCCGAACCGTTACTAATGTGATGGTCCATTTCCGGACCGTTACTTATTCATCTTTGCCACTCCTTTTTCTTTTTCAATAAAAAAAACCTGCTAACACAAAACAAAAATTGCATGTATGTGATATGTATGCATGTATGTGTGGATGTATTTCCTATTCTATGGGTTAGGTCTTCCTGTGCTTCTCGGTGCTTCTTGCCCACAAAAGTCTTTGATCGCCCTCTGGGTTGGCTTACAATTTCCTTCTGCCAGTACTTTTCTGGTGGTTGGTCAGTTTTCTTTTATCTCATGGCTCAAGTTCTCGGTATATCCCTTATCCGCAGGGTGGTAGACTCATCGCCCCCAGACTTAGTTTAGCCTTCTGCTATTCGTTACTTGCACTCGGCCAAAGTAGATCATGTGATGTCACGTTCCATATCAACATACTATATTGCCTTTTACGAAATAGCCCCAATAGTTATACATATCATCGTCCTCAAAGAATGCCCAGTGTCGAAACCAGAGAACCTTCAAAGTACTCGATGCAACTCAAATCTGAGAGTTTGAATAAATGATCTGAACCAGACTCAAAGTGTGTGTGTGCCAAAGTTCTTTTACAGCTTCATCCTTAAGTAAGCCAACTCGATGATTTTGTTTCAAAGGACGGGATCAGTGAGTCTAACCAACCTAGATGTCTTGATCATGCTCTGCAATTACTTCTCCGTACTCAATATGATATGGTTTCCTTTTTCTTCTCTTTCGTCTCTTTATACTCTTTTTTTTCAACACACCTACCCTTTAAGGAAGGATTTCTCCTCATTGTGGTCCTAATACTCGTCTATGGGTAGCTTCACGCTTATCGGTTATAGGTGGTTTATATTTTCTTCTTTAGAGACTTTTCTTTTGTTTCCCACCATACCAAATATTGTAACACAAGTAAGTCAAGATGGACATCTAAGCGAACGGTCATTCATCGAACCGTAATCTCTTCAACTAGTCACCTTTCCGACTACTCAGGCTTTCACTGCTAAGATCCTATAATTAAGTGCTTGCGAGTCTAGTCAAGATCAACTACTCAAAATATCGGATGAGAGTACCTCTCGCACTTATCATTTCTAAGGTTTCACCCTACAGCAAACAAGTTTATCACCGAACATATGCCTAACCATTAATGACTTTTTTTTTTTGCACAATGGTCTTTCTATCCTTACTGTAAGTTTTCTGTCCCTCGGTTTACTTTTTCCCGATATTCATGTTTGCTAAACTCTTCTTTGACAAGTCTTATTTTTCTAACCCAACAGATATCTATAATGGCTTTTAAGACACATGGGTTAACATGATGCGTGTATGCATGACATGCATGAGATGCACGTGGTTATCAAAACAACATATATCATTCCAACCTTATTACTCCCACACTCGTGGTAAGTCCATTTCTGTCCTAGGTATGGCTTATTTTATGTACCAATGTGGGGTACACAAAATCGTTCTCTCCTATGCTACGAGGTGAACCTTGGTTGCTTCTGTCCCTTTCCATCGGTAAAAGACAAAGACCGCCCATTTACAACATGGACTGAGCCGATTATGGGATCATGCCATTGTTTAGAAATGACGAATTGGGCTTTCAGCAACCGTGGTCATTGGGATGAACTTAGAAGCGTCCAAAAGTATACAAACATGCTGTAACAAGGAGTATCCTTTCTGGATGAAAGCCAGTGCGGATATCAAACTCATGCTTCTAGCATATTTGGATCATATTTGGACTTCCTAAACCCATCAAGGTTTTCATACAAGTTGACCCATTATCAATGTTAGACAATTATGACCCATAGCGTCACTATTTGTAAAAGACATTGTGGTTTTTGTACAAATTAATTATGTAGCAATGAATTGCATTTTATCATTTTGTAATTTGATTACTTAATATATATATAAATGATAAAAGTCCCTATGATTAGTTCCGGATTATAAGATATGAGACAGTATCAATCCATAAAGGTTTAATCATTAAATATCCCTAGTCGTAGTATTATCGAGACTGGACATAGATAATGCGGAATAGACTAGTATCACACTTGTCCATGTTAAGGAAGCGTAACGACATAGTTCTCATATATTTAAGTATTGGATACTTATGCAAGTGTGATAGGAGGTCGTATTTACCGATTGTATGGAAACAGCTTCACTCTGGATAGACTCCGCATAATCCCATTGATAGTATGAATATGTGTCTATGGAAATCCGCATCAAGGTAGGTGTATTTGGTCTTAACTTGAGACTTACATCGCTAGTACTTGCGACAATCAATACGCTTTGGTTTTGGTCGTCCAGGACTTTAACAGGTTTTGTGTACGCCTCTTCAGGGTTTATTGAGAATCGTTGTGTATTGGGTGTAATGTCAAGATGGAAGTATCACTTCAGTCATATGGAGATGATGATCACACATGGATACATAACTGGTACTCTAAATGGTTGCAACCATCAGGATATATGACAAGGTCATGATTATCCGATTTAAAGAGACTAGTTGCTTGTAATCCGATATATGCTTCGTACGGGGCAGACACTATTCCAGCCCCAGGCCTTGCATGTGACATCCGATACTGGATCGCTATACACAATACTACGTATACTACGCCTGATATAGATTATATATTCCATTAAGAATATTTCTGGAGAATTTGGTAGGCACGGTGCTTTGCTAGAAGCCAACCATGTCTTGTAAATCGGTAAAAACGTAGTACGAGGTACGTACGTGTTCGGATAGTCCGACGACCGGATTTACTGCCAACATATCCAGGGATCTCTTGGGTCGCTTCCCGAAGATTCACCGATGACGTATGATTCGAACTTAATTAATCTTGGATTAATAGCGGAGATATTTTATCTGGGATAAAATACTATTAGAAGAGAGAGAAATGATTAATTTGGAATTAATCGATAAAATAATATATTCGATATATTAAACGAAATTAGATTTCTACTTGGAATTAAAATTATATTTTAATTCGGGCTAACGAATTAATTTAGAGTTAATTCGCTAGCAACGTTAATAGTAATTTTGCTTGGCATAATTATTTAATTAAATTTGATTTAATTACGTCGTAACGGAAAATTCATTAATTCGGAATTAACGAACCCGAGCCCGGGATGTGTTTGCGAGGCCACTTCGATTTCGCATCAAGTGCGGCCACAAGTCACATCGCACGTCATTCAAGTAATAGATGTCAACTCACTTTTTGGTGATTGACATGCAGTCACTATTCATGAAAGAAGTGGTTGTGAGGCTTTAATGCAAATTTTGGCTCCAAAATTTGGTTTGACTTTTTGAAAGCATATACAAAATTTGTAAATCATTTTTCATAATTGTTTTTAAAAAACAAATACCAAAACAAAGAGATATCTCTCTCTCCCAACAAGGCAAAAACCGTTAGCCTTAGTAGAAGGAAGGAAAATTGTTTTTCTTCCAATCTTGCTAGCACATTCAAGAATCAAACAAAGGTGTTAGGGAAACCATCTCAAGAGCTTGGAATCCTCACAAAGCTTGGAGCTTGGAGACCTACACTTGGAGATCACCTTGGCCGAATACCACAAAGGATTCTTGGAGTTCATTTTTTTCTTCTCAACACATCTCAAATCCGTTCAATGTAAGTGTGTTTCCACCTAACTTCATTTGAGTATTCATTCTTTTCATTGTTCAAATATGATCTTGGGACCACATTAGAAACCAACAATGGTATCATTGAGCATAGTTTGAGCATGAAAAATGTAGGGTTCATTTGCTTAAAATTTAGGTAAAAATGATTTGAGCATGATTTGATGAAATTGTTTGATTAAGTATGCTTGAATGATGATAACATAGTGTTATGCATGATCAATTTCAGGAAAAATGAATTGGATAATTTTTTCCCCAAATTAGATGGCTTGGCCGAATGCATGTAGTACCCTAAGTCATGGTATTTTTTGTTCTTTTAATCATTGGATGTGTTAAAGACTATGGATAATGTTGATTTGTAATTCAATCGGATTGAAAACGAAATTGAATTAAAAACCTTATGAATGCCGTGAGGTTTGAGCATGTAATGAGATGATTTTTTGAATCAATTATGTTGGACATGTGTTGATGATGAAAAGCATGATTAATGGATTAGATTAGTATTTTGGAAATGTTAATTTAAAAGATTAATCATGGCTAAAACACTTTGATTTATTAAATTATGAAATTTGGAAAATTGGAATTTAATAAATTGGGCTTGATTTTGAATTGGGCTTATAATTATTGTATTTGGGCATAGTGGGCTTGGTTTGGCCAAGTTAGTTTAGGCCAATTGGATTGGATCCAAATTGGGCCTAAATCATTCCATTAATTCCAAATATAACAAATGGGCTTTAAATGTTTAATTGGGCCTAATGGGCCAAAATTGGTTTATTGGCAAATATGGGTGTTTCCTTAATTGGGCTTTGGTGTTTGGGTTTGACCCAGATTGACCAAAGTCCATGCCTTATGAAATCAATTGAAAGCCCATTGGACTTTAATTAAACAACACTGGATGTTAATTGGGCTTTGAGACCCGTTTAGATTAGATTTGGAATCTAAGTCGTTAAAGCCCATTAAAAAGTGTTGATATTTAATTTGGAATTAAATAAATGAATTAGTATTGAATACAAATTAAACTAGATTTAAAGAGTAGTTCGATATAATTCAAGAATTCGTACTTTGAGTACTTAATCACAAACGAGTTGGACTCGCGCAAAATCAAATCGTTGTTTGAACATTGGATGATCACTTAATTCAAAGATTAATTAATTGGATTAGATTGATTGAATAACATGCTATGAATGAATACATGGATGTGTTGAATGAATAACTTATATCAGATGGATATTAGAAGGGAAGGGCAATTTTGGAAATTATTGTAAATTTAGAATTTATTAAATTTGACCTCCGTGTCCAGCCTTATCTCTCTTGATTCTTTGTATTTCTCTTCTCACCTAATTCCCCTCAATGTTAATGAGGTTTCTATTATTGTATTATGTAATAGGGTAGAAGTAAGAATAGTGCTAGCCGGGGAGAGGAAAATGAGTGATTCGTTCTAGGAACAATCTGTGAAATATCTATCCGCATATCGTTATTAATTTACTTTCGCGCCTTATTATGCTTTTAGAATGCATGCTTAAGGGTGTATAATGAGACCTAACAAAGATAATAAATTGGTTGCCAATTTAAGCGAAAAACCCTCAAAACATATTAAGCTTTTTCCTTCCATTGAGTGATTCTTAGTCATGATCCAAGATTGGCACTGGTTTGTTGGCCAAAGTCAAGACCTTTGTCCATCGCGAATCTGTTTGAATCATGAAGGCTTTGTTCCATATCGGTGTCTTGTCCAAGTTGTGATTTGTTGGCCAAAGTCAAGATCACTTCTTTTCCATCGAAATCAATTACGAAGCTTTCCAAAGTCAATGGGTTCCGCTTAACTGGAATCATTAAGCTTGTTGTGCCAAAGCCAAGGCTTAGTTGATTCAGAGGAAAAATGTTAGAAAAATATATTGGATATATGGCATATATATTGTATATATGTTTCGGACTTGGAGGTCTACCTACCGGATCTAGGAATTGGATGAGATCCAATTGATCTTAGAGATCTACCTAGTTAAATATCATACAGCTTGTTGGCCAAAGTCAAGGTTGTGTGTTATTTAATGGGATCCTAGCCCACTAGGAAACTAGGTTTCCGAGTACTCAACAGAGGGTTAGAGGCTCGCCGAAAAATAGTGGGAGGCTAGTATTGAATTTGCAATTTAGTTCAAATACTTAGCTTTACGCGCTTTCAAATTATTTCGTCAATTATTTTATTAGTTGGACTAATATATCATTATTTTTCTTGTAACCGTTAGACTGTACCCAAACATCGTTAATCGAATAGTTGGACTATTGCGGTTAAGATGACTGAAAAATTGAGCATTATGGATATTGTCATGGGCGACAACGTCTTTAATGGTACCAATTTTCAAGATTGGGACATGAATCTCAGAATAGTTCTGGGATCCGAGAAATTACTCTATACTATAGAGCGACCTCTTGGGCCTAAGCCCCGACCTGATCAGTTACTTAAGCTAGAGCTTTGGAAGACTCATAGCGATGATAATGCAACTGCTCAATCGGTAATGCTTGCCGCTATGACTCCGTAATTCCGTCGTAAAAATAAGGGGTTAGATCCCTATGAGATGATGGTGAAGTTGCAAAATCTCCACCGATCTAACCTAGATTGCAAAGATACGAGTTGCAGAAGAAGCTCTTCCGGGCCGAATGTCACAGGGTACGTCTGTTGAGCATCATGTCTCTCAGATGATTGCTGACATTGAGCAGCTCGGACAGATGGGCATAGTCTTCGAGGCTAAGACTTCATTGGATTTGATCCTACAGTCTCTCCCCGACAGCGGAGGGGGTTCACCATGAACTACAACAGGTTGAACCAAGACCAAACTCTTGGAGAGTTGATGTCCACAATCTGCGTGTGCTTGTGGCAGAAAATGACCTCCTAAGGGCAAGAATCGTGGAGGCTACTTGTGTGGTGGATAATGACCCACAACGTCACTATTTGCACAGATCATTGTGTTGTTGTAGCAAATTAACTATGTAATAAGTGTTGGAAATCTAATAACCATATTCCAAGATCAAAACAAGCAAGCATATATATAAGAATGAACTAGATTGAAGTAATGGCGGAAACAATACTCACAAAAGCCAAATGTGGATGCTATGGATGAAGCGAAAATTGCTCCTTTGTGGAGCAGTGGGAATTCGGCCAAGCAGTAAAGAGAAGCTCCAAGCTTTAGTTGATCCTTCCAAGCTCTAAGATGAGTTTCCCATAACACCTTGTATGATCCCTTGATGGTGCTAGCCAAGATGTGTTCTTTATGTTCCAAACAAACACAAATTCTTCAAGCTTTTGCAACAAAAACCTGAAAATGGAGAGCCAAAAACTGTCACAGTTTCGGTAATTAGAGAGGGAGAGAAGTCATTGATTTTTGTCTCAAAAATCAATTTATATTTATGTTATAATTATATTAAATAATAATATAAATATAACACAAACCATGCAAAGACTTAGAGTGTCTAACACTCAATTTCCATGCATTATCTTTGAGTGCTTTGTACACTATCTTCATGCATTGCATCTTGATTAAAAAATACAAATAATGACAAGTGTCATGTGGGCCCACACACGTTTCCAAATGAAAGTGGGCCCACTTGCACTCACGCGTTCGGGTTCGATATTTCCGAAATATCGAGCTTACGTCGCGACGTTAATTAAATCGAATTAAATAAATAATTGCGCCTGGCGAAATTATTATTTACGTCGCTAACGAATTAATTCTAAATTAATTCGTTTGCCCGAATTAAAATCTAATTTCAATTTCGCGTCGAATCGAATTCCGTTTATTATATCGAATATAATAATTTTACGATTAATTCTAAATTAATCGTTCTCTCTCTTTATACAGTACTTTATCCAAGATAAAGTCTCTCCGTAATTAATCCAAGATTAATCGAGTTTGAATCATACGTCATCGGTGAATCTTCGGGAAGCGACCCAAGAGACCTCTAGATATGTTGGCAGTAAATCCGGTTGTCGAACTATTCGAACACGTACGTACCAAGTACTACGTTTTTACCGATTTACAAGACATGGTTAGCTTCTAGCAAAACGCCATGCCTACCCAATTCTCTAGAAATATTCTTACTGGAATATTAGATCTATAACAGGCGTAGCATATACCGTAGTAGTGTATATAGAACCAGTATCGGATGATCACATGCTAGGGCTGGGGCTGGATAAGTGTCTGCCCCGTCCGAAACACTATCGGATGTCAAGCAACCAGTCTCTTTGAATCGGATAATCCTGACCTAGTCATATTATCCGATGGTTGCAACCATTATAGAGTACTAGTTCTGAATCCCTCGCGATTATCATCTCCATATGTCTGAAGTGATACTTCCATCTTGACATCACACCCGTACAACACTACGATTCTCGATAAACCCAGAAGAGGTATACACAGAACTCGTTAAAGCCCCTGGACCACCAAACCTAAATTTTACCGATTGTCGTAAGTACTAGCGATGCAAATCTCAGGTTAAGATCATATGCACCTACCCTGAAGCGGACTCCCATAGACACGCAGACATACTACCAATGGGACTCCGCGGGGTCTATCCAGAGCGAAGCTGTTTTCCATACCATCGGTAAAACACAACCTCCTACCGCACTTGCATAAGTATCCAATACTTAAATATATGAGAACTATGCCGTTGTGCCCTCACAACATGCACAAGTGCAATACTAGTCTATTCCGCATTATCGATGTCCAATCTCGATAATACTACGACTAGGGATATTTAATGATTAAACCTTTATGGATTGATACTGTCTCATATCATCACAATCCGGAACTAATCATAGGGACTTTTACCATTTATATATCAAAGTAATTAAATTACAAACGGTAAAAGGCATTTCATTACTACATAGTTATTTTGTACAATAATACAATATCATTTACAAATAGTGACGCTATGGGTCATTACTGTCTAACAATCTCCCACTTGGCCTATAGCCAGTCACTCAAGCATCTAATACCTATACCTGAACTATGTACATGTCGCTCAAACTTTTCCCGGGAATAGCCTTCGTCAGCGGATCTGCAATATTATCCTCTGATGCGATCTTCTCGATCTTCACATCGCCACGATGTATGATCTCTCTCGAATCAGATGGAATCGTCGAAGAACATGTTTGGATCGTTGATGAGACCTTGGTTCCTTAGCCTGTGCTATAGCCCCGCTATTGTCACAATACAATGGAACGGCTCAGCTGCTAACAACTACTCCTAATCCAATTAGGAATTTTCGGATCCAAACTGCCTCTTTTGCTGCTTCAGCTGCTGCAATGTACTCTCCGCTTCAGTTGTTGAATCGGCAACAGTATCTTGCTTGGAAGATTTCCAGCTCACTGCTCACTGCTCCGTTATTCAAGCAAAATATGTACCCGGTTTGCGACTTGAAGTCGTCTCTGTCGGTTTGGAAACTTGCATCGGTATACCCAGATACCTCAAGTTCTCCATCTCCATAGATTAAGAAAACATCCTTAGTTCTTTTAAGATACCTAAGGATATTCTTTTACCGCCATCCAGTGATCCTGTCCTGGATCGGCCTGATATCGACTGCACATGCTCAAAGCATAGGATACATCAGGTCGTGTACATATCATGGCATACATGATCGATCCGACTGCCGAGGCGAACGGAGTCCGACTCATGTTGTCTCTCTCATCTTGTGTTTTAGGACACATATCCCTAGATAGAAAGACGCCATGTGATGTTGGCAACAGTCCCTTCTTGGACTGATCTATGTTGAATCTCTTCAACACACTTTATCAATATATGTACTCTGGGAGAGTCCAAGTAGCTTTCTAGATCTATCCCGGTAGATCTTTATTCCTAGAATAAAAGCTGCTTCTCCCAGATCTTTCATGGAGAATTTCAATGAAAGCCAAGCTTTCACCGACGTTAACATGGGAATGTCATTGCCTATAAGCAATACATCGTCGACATAAAGGACAATAAAAGTCAGTGCACTCCCACTAACCTTCTTATATACACAAGGATCATCTACGTTTTGAATGAAATCATATTCTTTTATGACCTCATCAAAACGTTGGTTCCATGACCTCGATGCTTGCTTCAGTCCATAAATGGACCGATTTAACTTACAAACCTTGTTTGCAAGTCTTGGTGCGATAAAACCGTCAGGTTGTTGCATATAAACATCCTCCAACAGGTTTCCGTTAAGGAAAGCGGTTTTAACGTCCATCTGCCATATTTCGTAATCGTAATATGCAGCTATTGCAAGCATTATCCGAATGGATTTAATCATGGCAACGGGTGAGAAAGTTTCGTCATAATCAACTCCAAGTTGTTGACGATACCCCTTAGCTACGAGCCTAGCTTTGTACGTTTGAACGTTGCCATCCATGTCTGTCTTCTTTTTGAAGACCCATTTGCATCCAATAGGCTTTACGCCTTCTGGTGCATCAACCAGTGTCCAAACTTGGTTGGTATACATGGAATCCATTTCGGCCTTCATGGCATCTTGCCATAAAGTGGATTCGATACCCTGTATCGCTTCCTCATACGTAGCCGGTTCAGTATCCTCAATAAGATTAATATCTACATGAGGTGAGATCAGGAATCCATACCTCTCAGGTATTACCCTGACTCTCTCCGACCTACGTAGTCCTTGTGTAATTGAAGATTGTGGTTCAGTCTCATCCTGGATGGACTGTTCATGTTCCGTTCTAGATTCATTGCCTGGAACAGTATCACTACGACTTTCATCGAGTTCTACTTTCCTCCCACTAAACACTGCATTTAGGAATTCCTTCTCAAGGAAAACCGCATGTAGAGCAACAAATACTTTGTTCTCTTTTGGGTTATAGAAGTAATATCCTTTGGTTTCCTTAGGATATCCAACAAATAGGCATTTATCTGATTTGGGTTCAAGTTTGGTACCTTCCAAACGTTTGACGTATGCCCAGCAACCCCAAATCTTCAGGAATGAGAAACCTGGTTTCTTTCCTGTCCATATCTCATACGGAGTCTGTTCAACAGACTTTGACGGAACCCTATTCAAAATAAGAATTGCACTTTCTAATGCATGTCCCCAGAAGGATATAGGTAGCTCAGTGCGACTCATCATCGACCTTACCATGTCAAGCAAGGTACGGTTTCTCCGTTCAGACACACCATTTAATTGTGGTGTTCCAGGAGGAGTCCATTGTGAAAGAATACCATATTCTTTCAAGTAATCTTGAAACTCATTACTTAAGTATTCACCACCACGGTCCGACCGCAATGTCTTAATACTCTTGCCTGTTTGTTTTTCAACTTCGTGTCGAAACTCTTTGAATTTCTCAAAAGTTTCCGACTTGTGCATCATTAGATACACATAACCATAACGTGATGCATCATCCGTAAGGTTACGAAGTATCGATATCCACCTCTAGCCTGGCTAGACATGGGCCCACAAACGTCACTATGAACGAGGGCTAACAGTTCAGTGGCGCGTTCACCTTTACCACTAAAAGGTGATTTAGGCATTTTGCCTAACAAACAAGATTCGCAGACGTCATATGAATTTGGATCAAATCCGTCCAAGTACCCACTCTTCGAAAGTGTGGATATGCGAGTCTTGTTGATGTGTCCCAGACGACAATGCCACAAATAAGTTTCTTCTTTTGGATTACTCATTTTGAGCCTTTTGTTTGTTATTTTACATTTTGGAGATTCATTTATATTCAAAATATAAAGACCATTATTTGCATCAGCACTGCAAATTTCTGCATCATTCATATATAAATAACACACCTGGTGTTTTTAAATACAAAAGTGTACCCAGTTTGGGTTAACAAAGATACAGAAATATTTCCTAGTTAAACTAGGAACAAAATAACAGTCATATAGTTTAAGTACATGCCCCGAGGGCAGTTCCAAAACAAAAGTGCCTACGGCCAAAACAGCAACAGAAGTTCCATTTCCAACTCGTAGATCTACCTCCCCCGAAGCCAGTCTCCTGCTATCATGCAGATCCTGCACATCAGTACAAATATGAGAACCACAGCCAGAATCAAAAATCCAATTTTTATTAAGACTAGAAGTAGTCATATTTATCTCAATAACAAACATACCTGAGGCCGGAGCCTTGCCCGCCTGTATGTCCTCCTTATGTCCCTTGTTCATGCGGCAGTCACGCTTCCAGTGACCTCTCTTGCCGCATTTCAGGCAAACATCTTGAGACTTGTCCCTTGGCTTCCCAGAAGCCTTTGTTGACTTGGCCTTGCCTTTGTTCTTTGCTATCTTTTTCTTCTTAACACCCCCAGTTGCCTTGAGCCCAGCTTTCGGCGTTTGAGATGTTGATGCAAAGTGCGCCTCGCGCTTGTTGCCTTTCAGAAGTTCTTTCTCTGACTCCTTGAGAATCGACAATAACTCTCCAAGAGTGTCATCCGAATTCATCAGTTTGTAGTTGATGACAATCTGTTTCCAAGTATCGGGTAGTGACTGTAGAAGTACATCTATAGCCAGCTCAGACTCCAAGACTATCCCCATATTAGCCAGTTCATCAATATCGGCTATCATTTGAGTCCCATGGACCTCAACAGAATACCATCAGTCATACGGGAGCGAAAGATTTTCTTCACTAACTCGTACCTCGCCATCCGCTTATTAGTGCGGTGAAGATCTTGCAATCTTGCCATCATATTATAAAGATCCAAGTCCCTATTTTGGCGACGAAAGTGTTGAGTCATTGAAGCAAGCATGATCGACTGAGCCGTGTCACAATCATCACTGTGAGTTTTCCATAACTCCAGCTCAAGTGGCTCAGTGGGCTTAGGCCCGAGAGGTCTCTGAATCGTATACAGTATCCTCTCTGCCCCAAGGACTATCCTTAGGTTCATTTCCCAATCAGCAAAGTTTATCCCCTTAAAGACATTTCACCCATGATGATGTCTCGGACATTTACCTTGCTTGCCATCTTAACTACGATAGTCCAACTATCCAGTTAACGATAAAATGGGTACAGTCAAACTGTTACATAAAAAAATAACATTTTATTAGTCCAACTAATGTTAAAATTGACGAAATAAATTTTGTAAGCGCGTAAAGCTAAGTATCTGAATGAAATTGCAAACTCAATACTAGCCTCCCACCTATTTTCTACAAGTCTCTAACCCTCTGTTGAGTACTCGGGAAATCCAATTTCCTAGTGGGCTAGGATCCCGTTAAATAACACACACCTTGACTTTGGCCAACAAGTTGTATGATATTTAACTAGGTAGATCTCGAAGATCAATTGGATCCCATCCAATTCCTAGATCCGGTAGGAGGTGGACATCCAAGTCCGAAACATATATATCTAATACATACGTCAATGTATCCAATACATTTTCCTAACCATTTCCTCTGAATCAACTAAGCCTTGGCTTTGGCACAACAAACCTAATGATTCCAGTTAAGCGGGACCCATTGACAAGGAAAGTTTCGTAATCAATGTCGATGGACAAGAAGTGATCTTGACTTTGGCCAACAAATCACAACTTGGACAGGACACCGATGTGGAACAAAACTCTCATGATTCAAACACATCCTCAATTGACAAAGGTCTTGACTTTGGCCAACAAACCAATGCCAATTTCGGATCTTGAGAAAGAATCATTCAACGGAAGGAAAATCGCTTAATATTGTTTGAGGGATTTTTCGCGTAATTGGCAACCAATTAATTTATCTTTGTTAGGTCTCATCATCATACACCCTTAAGCATGCTTCTAAAACATCATAAAGTGCATAAAGTAAAGTAATAGTGATATACGGATGGATATTAAACAACTTGTTCCTAGAACAAACTCACTCCCTTTCCTCTCCCCGCTAGCACTATTCTACTTCTACCCAATTACATAATACAATAAGAGAAACCTCATTTACATTGAGGGGATTAGGTGAGAAGAGAATACATAGAGATAAAGAGATAAGGCTGGACACGCAGGTCCAATTTATAAATTCCAAATTTACAATAATTTCTAAAATTACCCTTCCCTTCTAATATCCATCCGATATGCACTATTCATACAACACATCCACATTCATTCATTCATTCAAGGCATGTTATACAACCAATCAAATCCAATTAATTAGTCTTTAATTAGGTGACAATACAATGTTCAAACAATTGTTTGCATTTGCGCGAGTCCAACTCGTTTTGAGAATAAATACATATGGTATGAATTCATGAATTATATCGAACTACTCGTTAAATCCAATTTAAGTTAGTCGTATTCAATACTAATCCTATTATTTAATTCTAAATTAAATATATATACACTTTTATTGTGCTTTTATAACTTAGATTCCAAATCTAGTTCTATTGGGTCTCAAAGCCCAACTAACATCTAATGTCCGTTTAATTAAAGTCCGATGGGCTTTCTATTGATTTCATTAGGCTTGGGCCTTGGTCAATGTGGGTCAAACCCAATTTCCAAGCCCAATAAGGAATCACCCTCATTTGCCATAAAACCAATATCAAGCCCATAAGGCCCAATTAAACATAAAAGCCCATTTATTACATTTGGACTTAAATGGTGTGTTTATTTAGCCCATCTTGGATCCAATCCAAATGGTCCAAATCTACTTGGCCCAACCAAGCCCATTTATGACCAAATATAATAGTTTTAGGCCCAATTCCAATTTAAGCCCAATTAACTAAATTTTAAAATTCCAAATTTTATAACTTAATTAATTAAAGTGTATGTTCATGATTAATCCTTTAAATCAATATTCCCAAAATATCAAATTAATCTATTAATCATATTTTTATCTTAAATACATGTCCAACATTATTTAATCAAAAATCAAGTCCCTAATCATCATCAAGCATTCGGCCAAGGTGATTAATATGGTTCCGATTTCGTTTTCAATCCAATCAAGTCACAAATGATCATCTCCATATTATTTCAAGTCATCCAATGTCTTAAAATTAAAAAATCATTTAGTCCTCATGCTTGCATGTATTCGGCCAAGCCACTTTGGGGTTGGAAAAATTAATCCAATTCATTTTCCATGAAATTGATGATGTATAATCCATTTAACATACATCTAAGCATATTTAATCAAGCAAACTCATCAAATCATGCTTCAAACAATTTTCCCCAAATAACATCCTAATATATTTGCATGCATTTTTAGGCTCAATGATACCATTGTTGGAAATCTAATAACCATATTCCAAGATAAAAAACAAGCAAGATATATATAAGAATGAACTAGATTGAAGTAATGGCGGAAACAATACTCACAAAAGCCAAATGTGGATGCTATGGATGAAGCGAAAATTGCTCCTTTGTGCAGTGGAATTCGGCCAAGCAGTAAAGAGAAGCTCCAAGCTTTAGTTGATCCTTCCAAGCTCTAAGATGAGTTTCCCATAACACCTTGTATGATCCCTTGATGGTGCTAGCCAAAGATGTGTTCTTTATGTTCCAAACAAACACAAATTCTTCAAGCTTTTGCAACAAAAACCTGAAAATGGAGAGCCAAGAAACTGTCACAGTTTCGGTAATTAGAGAGGGAGAGAAGTCATTGATTTTTGTCTCAAAAATCAATTTATATTTATGTTATAATTATATTAAATAATAATATAAATATAACACAAACCATGCAAAGACTTAGAGTGTCTAACACTCAATTTCCATGCATTATCTTTGAGTGCTTTGTACACTATCTTCATGCATTGCATCTTGATTAAAAAATACAAATAATGACAAGTGTCATGTGGGCCCCACACGTTTCCAAATGAAAGTGGGCCCACTTGCACTCACGCGTTCGGGTTCGATATTTCCAAAATATCGAGCTTACGTCGCGACGTTAATTAAATCGAATTTAAATAAATAATTGCGCCTGGCGAAATTATTATTTACGTCGCTAACGAATTAATTCTAAATTAATTCGTTTGCCCGAATTAAAATCTAATTTCAATTTCGCGTCGAAATCGAATTCCGTTTATTATATCGAATATAATAATTTTACGATTAATTCTAAATAATTGTTCTCTCTCTTTATACAGTACTTTATCCAAGATAAAGTCTCTCCGTAATTAATCCAAGATTAATCGAGTTTGAATCATACGTCATCGGTGACTTCGAGAAGCGACCCAAGAGACCTCTAGATATGTTGGCAGTAAATCCGGTTGTCGAACTATTCGAACACGTACGTACCAAGTACTACGTTTTTACCGATTTACAAGACATGGTTAGCTTCTAGCAAAACGCCATGCCTACCCAATTCTCTAGAAATATTCTTACTGGAATATTAGATCTATAACAGGCGTAGCATACCGTAGTATAGTGTATATAGAACCAGTATCGGATGATCACATGCTAGGGCTGGGGCTGGATAAGTGTCTGCCCCGTCCGAAACACATATCGGATGTCAAGCAACCAGTCTCTTTGAATCGGATAATCCTGACCTAGTCATATTATCCCGATGGTTGCAACCATTATAGAGTACTAGTTCTGAATCCCTCGCGATCATCATCTCCATATGTCTGAAGTGATACTTCCATCTTGACATCACACCCAGTACACTACGATTCTCGATAAACCCAGAAGAGGTATACACAGAACTCGTTAAAGCCCTGGACCACCAAACCTAAATTTTACCGATTGTCGTAAGTACTAGCGATGCAAATCTCAGGTAAGATCATATGCACCTACCCTGAAGCGGACTCCCATAGACACGCAGACATACTACCAATGGGACTCCGCGGGGTCTATCCAGAGCGAAGCTGTTTTCCGTACATCGGTAAAACACAACCTCCTACCGCACTTGCATAAGTATCCAATACTTAAATATATGAGAACTATGCCGTTGTGCCCTCACAACATGCACAAGTGCAATACTAGTCTATTCCGCATTATCGATGTCCAATCTCGATAATACTACGACTAGGGATATTTAATGATTAAACCTTTATGGATTGATACTGTCTCATATCATCACAATCCGGAACTAATCATAGGGACTTTTACCATTTATATATCAAAGTAATTAAATTACAAAACGGTAAAAGGCAATTTCATTACTACATAGTTGATTTTGTACAATAATACAATATCATTTACAAATAGTGACGCTATGGGTCATTACTGTCTAACAATAAGAAATTGCACTCTCATCATTTGTGATTAGATCACCATAATATATAAATGAAGAGAGGTCCATATGATTAGTTCCTGATTGAGATGATATGAGACAGTATCAGTCCACGAAGGATTAATCATTAAATATCCCTAGCCGTAGTATTATCGAGACTGGACATCGATAATGCGGAATAGGCTAGTATTGCACTTGTGTGCGTTGTGAGGGCACAACCACATAGTTCTCATATATATAAGTGTTGGATACTTATGCAAGTGCGATAGAGGTCGTTTTTCACCGATGGTACGGGAACAGCTTCGCTCTGGATAGACCCCTCGGAATCCCATTGGTATTATGACTATGTGTCTATGGGAGGCCGAAATCAAGGTAGGTGTGTATGGTCTTAACCTGAGACTTACATCGCTAATACTTACGATAATCGATAGACTTTGGTCTTGGTGGTAGGGGACTTTAAACGGGTTCTGTGCACACCACTTCTGGGTTTATCAGAGAGTCGTTGTGTATTGGATGTGATGTCAAGACAGAAGTATCACTTCAGTCATATTGGAGATGATGTCACGCAGGATACGGTATTAGTGCTCTTAAGTGCTGCGCGGCCATCGGGATATTATGATAAGGTCATGTATATCCGATTATAGAGACTAGTTACCAGACATCCGACATGTGCTTCGTACGGGGCAGACACTTATCCAGCCCCAGGCCTAGCACGTGACTATCCGATACTGGGCCGATATGCACAATACAATCGTATACTACGCTTGATACAGATCTTAATATTCTTATGAGAATATGTCCGGAGAATTGGAAGACTTGGTGCTTTGCTAGGAGTCGACCTTGTCTCGTAAATCGGTAGAACGTAGTACTTGGTACGTACGTGATTCGGATAACCCGACGACCGTATTTACTGCCAACATATCCGGGGATCTCATGGGTCGCTTCCCAAAGATTCACCGATGACGTATGACTCGCACTTATATTAATCTGGGATTAATATGATGAGAGAGAGAATTAATCTGGGATTAATTTCGGAGACACTTTATCTAGGATAAAATATCAATTGAAGAGAGAGAAACATTGATTTGGAATTAATCGAGTAATTAATATATTTGATATATTAAACGAAATTAGATTTCGACGCGGAATTAAAATTAGATTTTAATTCGGGCGAGCGAATTAATTTAGAATTAATTCGTTAGCGACGTGAATAATAATTCCGCTAGGCGTAATTATTTAATTCTCGTCGCGACGGAAATTAGTTAATTCGGAATGAGCGAATTTGGGCCGGAAAGTGTTTGCGGACACATTCGTATTTTGAAACGAGTAGGATCCGCAAATCACATCGCGAAGTCTCATTACTTGACACGAATAGATGATGGATGTATCTAGTCACCTTTATGGGATGATACATTGTCTCTATTCTCAATGTAAGTTGGTGAGGTTATTTAATGGATTTTAAAAAGGTGATGTGTGTGGTTGGGAATTAAAACCCAAATGTGTTTGAAATGAATTTCAAATGAAATTCAAATGCATTTGATGCATAAAGAAACACAAAAACCGTATACCTTTTTTTCACTTCACTTTCCCTCCTCTCTCTCCTCTTCTTCTCCTCTTCTTCTCTCACGCCATTTTCTGGTTTTCAAGGGGCAGTGAACTGCCGAACAGAACAAAAGGAAATGGAGGGAAGCAAGTGTGTTTTGTGGCAAAACAAGAGTGCTAGCACACTCCGGGATCATGCCAAGGTGATAAGGGAAGTATACCCATGAGCAAGGAACGTTTTTCAGAAAGCTTGGAGCTTGTTTTGATGATGAAAACCGAATCTGCAGAGGCCATGACAGTGAACTACCGTGAGCAGTGGCAGTGGGCAGTGAGTTCGTTTTTTGTTGCCAAATCGTCTCTCAACCGCTCGATGTAAGTATTCCGCACTTAAATCGTTGTATTCGCTTATGATTCATGCTTGAGTTTTGATCTTGGGACCTATAGAAACTCCAACAGTACTATGCTTCAACATCTCAGACTCCGAGGGCTTGGCCCAAGGCGACTGGAGGTGTAAAAAAGAAAAAGCATAAGAAGAAGGGCAATGCCAAATCGTCAAAGGGTTCTGGGAAACCCAAGGATAAATCCCAAGATGTATGCTTGCAGTACGGGAAGCGGGGTCACTGGAAGCGTGACTGCCACGAGTAAAAGGCACACATGAAGGAAATTAAAGCGGGCAAGGCACCAGCTTCAGGTATGTTTGTTATAGAAATAAACATGTCTACATCTAGTTTTAAAAATTGGATTTTTGATTCTGGTTGTGGTACTCACATATGTACTGATGTGCAGGATCTGCGGATTAGCAGGAGACTGGCCTCAGGAGAGATTGACCTCCATGTTGGAAATGAGACTCGAGTTTCCGTTTTGGCCGTGGGCACTTATGTTTTAGAACTGCCCTCGGGGCATGTACTTGAACTTATAAACTGTCATTTTGTACCTAGTTTGACTAGGAATATAATTTCTGTATCTATGTTAACCCAATGTGGGTACTTTTGTATTTAGAAACAACAGGTGTTTTATGTATAAAAATGATATGGAAATTGGCATAGCTGATGCAATAATGGTCTTTATATTTTGAGTATAAATCAATCTCAAACATATAATGTAACAAACAAAAGGCTTAAAGTAAGTAACAAAGATGAAACTTATATATGGCATTGTCATATGGGACACATAAACAAGACACGTATATCCATACTTTCGAAGAGTGGGTACTTGGACGGATTTGATCCAAATTCATATGACGTTTGCGAATCTTGTTTATTAGGCAAGATGCCTAAATCACCTTTTAGCGGTAAAGGTGTACGCGCCACCAAACTGTTAGCCCTCGTTCATAGTGATATTTGTGGGCCCATGTCTAGCCAGGCTAGAGGTGGATATGAATACTTCGTAACCTTTACGGATGATGCATCGCGTTTTGGTTATGTGTATCTTATGAGACACAAGTTGGAAACTTTTGAGAAATTCAAAGAGTTTTGACACGAAGTAGAAAAACAGACCGGTAAAAGTATTAAGACATTACGGTCGGAGTGTGGTGGTGAATACTTGAGCAATGAGTTTCTTGATTACTTGAAATAATATGATATTCTTTCACAGTGGACTCCTCCCGGAACATCGTAATTAAACGGTGTGTCCGAACGGAGAAACTGAACTTTGTTAGACATGGTGAGGTCTATGATGAGTCACACAGAGCTACATATTTCCTTCTGGGGATATGCATTGAACAGTACAATACTTATTTTGAATAAGGTTCCGTCAAAGTCTGTTCAACAGACTCCGTATGAAATATAGACAGGAAAGAAACCGGGTTTCTCATTCCTGAAGATTTGGGGTTGCTGGGCATACGTCAAGCGTTTGGAAGGTACCAAACTTGAACCCAAATCGGATAAATGTCCATTTGTAGGATATCCTAGGGAAACCAAAGGATATTACTTCTATCACCCACAAGAGAACAAAGTATTTGTTGCTCTACATGCGGTTTTCCTTGAGAAGGAATTCCTAAATGCAGTGATAAGTGGGAGGAAAGTAGAACTCGATGAAAATCGGAGTGATATTGTTCTTGGCATAGAATCCTCAAAAGAACATGAACAGTACATCATGGATGAGACTGAACCACAATCTTCGAATACACAAGGACCGCGTAGGTCTTAGAGAGTCAGAAAACAACCTGAGAGGTATGGGCTTCTGATCTCACCTCATGTGGATATTAATCTTATTGAGGAAGACGAGCCGGCTACGTATGAGGAAGTGATACAAGGTATCGACTCCGGTTTATGGCAAGATGCCATGAATTTCGAAATGGATTCCATGTACACCAACCAAGTTTGGACACTGGTTGATGCACCAGAAGGCGTAAAGCATATTGGTTGCAAATGGGTCTTCTAGAGGAAGACTGACATGGATGGCAACATACAAACGTACAAAGCTAGGCTTGTAGCGAAAGGGTATCGTCAACGACATGGTGTCGATTATGACGAAACTTTTTCACCTGTTGCCATGATTAAATCCCTTCGCATAATGCTTGATATTGTTGCATATTTCGATTACGAGATATTGTAGATGGACGTCAAAACCACTTTCCTTAACGGAAACCTTTTGGAGGATGTTTATATGCAACAGCTTGACGGTTTTTTCGTACCTATACTTGCAAACAAGGTTTGTAAGTTAAATCGATCCATTTATGGATTGAAGCAAGCATCGCGTTCTTGGAACCAACATTTTGATGAGATCATAAAATAATATGATTTCGTTCAAAACGAGGATGATCCTTGTGTATATAAGAAGGTTAGTGGGAGCGCACTGACATTCACTGTCCTTTACGTTGATGATGTATTGCTTATAGGCAATGACATTCCCATGTTAACATCGCTGAAAGCTTAGCTTTCAATAATATTCTGCATGAAAGATCTGAGAGAAGCAGCCTTTATTCTAGGAATAAAGATCTACCGGGATAGATCTAGAAAGCTACTTGGACTCTCCCAGAGTACGTACATAGACAAAGTGTTGAAGAGATTCAACATGGATCAGTCCAAGAGGGGACTGTGGCCAGTGTCACATGGCGTCACTCTATCAAAGAACTTGTGTCCTAAAACTCAAGATGAGAGAGACAACATGAGTCGGATACCGTTCGCATCGGTAGTCGGATCGATCATGTATGCCATAATATGTACGCGACCTGATGTCTCCTATGCTTTGAGCATGTGTAGTCGCTATCAGGCCGATCCAGGTGATAGTCAATGGATGGCGGTTAAGAATATCCTAAAGTATCTTAGACGAACTAAAGATGCTTTCTTAATCTATGGAGATGGAGAACTTGAGGTAACTGGGTATACTGATGCAAGTTTCCAAATCGATAAAGACGACTGCAAGTCGCAATCCGGGTACATATTTTGTTTGAATAATGGAGTAGTAAGATGGAAATCTTCCAAGCAATAGACTGTTGCCGATTCAACAATAGAAGTGGATTATATTGCTGCAGCTGAAGCAGCAAAAGAGGCAATTTGGATCCGTAAATTCCTAATTGGATTAGGAGTAGTTCCGTTAGAAGCTGAGCCCGTTCCATTGTATTGTGACAATAACAGGGCTATAGCGAAGGCTAAGGAACCACGATCTCATCAACGATCCAAGCATGTTCTTCGACGTTTCCATCTGATTCGTGAGATCATACATCCTCAGCAAAAGTTTGAGCGACATGTACATAGTTAAGGTATTAGATGCTTGAGTGACTGGCTATAGGCCAAGTGGGAGATTGTTAGACAATTATGACCCATAGTGTCACTATTTGTAAAAGACATTGTGATTTTTATACAAATTAATTATGTAGCAATGAAATTACATTTTATCATTTTGTAATTTGATTACTTAATATATATAAATGATGAAAGTCCATATGATTAGTTCCGGATTATAAGATATGAGACAGTATCAATCCATAAAGGTTTAATCATTAAATATCCCTAGTTGTAGTATTATCGAGACTGGACATCGATAATGCGGAATAGACTAGTATCACACTTGTGCATGTTATGGAAGCGTAACGGTATGCAAGTGTGATAGGAGGTTGTGTTTACCGGTGGTATGGAAACAGCTTTGCTATGGATAGACCCCGCGGAATCCCATTGGTAGTATGAATATGTGTCTATGGGAATCCGCATCAGGGTAGGTGTATTTTGTCTTAACCTGAGACTTACATCGCTAGTACTTGCGACAATCAATACGCTTTGGTTTTGGTCGTCCAGGACTTTAACAGGTTCTGTGTATGCCTCTTTTGGGTTTATTTAGAATCGTAGTGTATTGGGTGTAATGTCAAGATGGAAGTATCACTTCAGTCATATGGAGATGATGATCATGCAGAGATACAGAACTGGTACTCTAAATGGTTGCAACCATCGGGATAACTTGACGCTTGATGTGACTTGCGTGTCGCGCTCGAATTCGAAATACGAATGCGCTCGCAATCACTCTCGGGCTCGGGTTCGCTAATTCCAAATTAACGAATTTTCCGTCGCGTCGTAATCAAATGATTACGCCTAGCAAAATCACTATTCACGTCGCTAACGAATTAATTCTAAATTAATTCGTTCGCCCGAATTAAAATCTAATTTTAATTCCGCGTCGAAATCCAATTTCTAATAATATATCAAATATATTATTTTATTGATTAATTCCAAGTTAATCGTTCTCTCTCTTTAATTAATATTTTATCCCAGATAAAATATCTCCGCAGTTAATCCCAGATTAATTTTCTCTCTCTTCTAATTAATCCTAGATTAATTAAGTGCGAGTTATACATCATCGTTGAATCTTCAGGAAGCGACCCATGAGATCTCCGGATATGTTGGCAGTAAATACGGTCGTCGGATTATCCGAACACGTAAGTACCTCGTACTACGTTTATACCGATTTACAAGACAAGGTTGGCTTCTAGCAAAGCACCATGCCTACCCAATTCTCCAGAAATATTCTTACAGGAATATATAGATCTGTATCAAGCGTAGTATACCGTAGTATTGTGTATATGGCCCAGTATCGGATAGTCACGTGCTAGGGCTGGGGCTGGATAAGTGTCTGCCCCGTCCGAAGCACATGTCGGATGTCTGGTAATTAGTCTCTATAATCGGATATGTATGACCTAGTCATAATATCTCGATGGTTGCGCAACACTTAAGAGCACTAATACCGTATCCTGCGTGACATCATCTTCAATATGACTGAAGTGATATTTCCGTCTTGACATCACACCAATACACTACGACTCTCTGATAAACCCAGAAGTGGTGTACGTAGAACCGGTTAAAGCCCTGTACCACAAGACCAAAGTCTATCGATTATCGTAAGTATTAGCGATGTAAGTCTCAGGTGAGACCATACACACCTACCCTGATTTCGGCCTCCCATAGACACATAGTCATAATACCAATGGGATTCCGAGGGGTCTATCCAGAGTGAAGCTGTTTCCCGTACCATCGGTGAAACACAACCTCCTATGGCACTTGCATAAGTATCCAATACTTAAATATATGAGAACTATGCCGTCGTGCCCTCACAACGCGCACAAGTGCAATACTAGCCTATTCCGCATATCGATGTCCTGTCTCGATAATACTCCGGCTAGGGATATTTAATGATTAATCCTTCGTGGACTGATATTGTCTCATACCATCTCAATCCAGGAACTAATCATATGGACCTCTCTTCATTTATACACTTATGGTGATCTAATCACAAATGATGAGAGTGCAATTTCCTTGTTCGTGGGTCATTTTGTCCAACATAAGTCACATCGCTCGTCACATCGCACGTCATTCAAGTGATAAATGTCAACTCACTTTTTGGTGATTGACATGCAGTCACTATTCATGAAAGAAGTGGTTGTGAGGCTTTAATGCAAATTTTGGCTCCAAAATTTGGTTTGAATTTTTGAAAGCATATACCAAAATTTGTAAAGTATTTTTCATAATTGTTTTTAAAAAACAAATACCAAAACAAAGAGATCTTTCTCTCTCCCAACAAGGCAAAAACAGTGAGCCTTAGTAGAAGGAAGGAAAATTGTTTTTCTTCCAATCTTGCTAGCACATTCAACAATCAAACAAAGGTGTTAGGGAAACCATCTCAAGAGCTTGGAATCCTCATAATTCTTGGAGCTTGGAGACCTACACTTGGAGATCACCTTGGCCGAATACCACAAAGGATTCTTGGAGTTCATTTTTTTCTTCTCAACACATCTCAAATTCGTTCAATGTATGTGTGTTTCCGCCTCACTTCATTTGAGTATTCATTCTTTTCATTGTTCAAATATGATCTTGGGACCACATTAGAAACCAACAATCATTTCAAAGCATTCAATCACATTATTGCGCGGTGCAAACTTGTCCTAGTTGCAAAAGGCCCAACAGGTTTACACTTTTGCGATAACGTGTCTAAACAACTTCAAATGATAGGGGGCCTAAACACAAAGTGGCCCATCGGCATTTTAGAAACTTTTGGCCCAATCGTAATAAGACACAAACTCGTCCCAGTTTAAATGGACCAACAGGCTCAAACCGCATGACAAAAAGTCCAAATGAATCCAAATGATGATGGTCCCAAACACAAGCATAAAAGGGTGGCTCCTATGGGTCATACAAATATGGTTCACATCGAGGTTTATAGGAGTGTAGACAAAGGCTCCCGTCAGTGAAGGATTGCCCACCACTATATCTCCCCCACTCAAGGGTTCGAGCGACCAAGTGAGCGCACCTTTTTATACGCTACGGTACGTGCCAACGAGTGAGGATACATGAATGACTGTCAAATGAATTTCTTATTGAAGATTGTTAGAGTTTCTATAGGTCCCAAGATCAAAACTCAAGCATGAATATAAGCGAATACAACGATGGAAGTGCGGAATACTTACATCGAGCGGTTGAGAGACGATTTGGCAACAAAACGAACTGAAATTCTGCTCACTGCCCACTGCTCATGTGCGCCACTGCAGCAGTTTGGTGGTCTGTTTTGCGCCATTTTGAACATCAAAAACGAGCTCCAAGCTTCATCAAAAACGTTCCTTGCTCATGGGTATACTTCCTTATCACCTTGGCATGATCCCGGAGTGTGCTAGCACTCTTGTTTTGCCACAAAACACACTTGCTTCCCTCCATTTCTTTTTATTATTTTCGGCAGTTCACTGCCTCACTAAAAACCAGAAATGGCGTGAGAGAGAAGAGAGGAGAAGAAGAAGAGGAGAGAGCGGAGGGAGGGAAATGGAAAGTCAGTAGTGTATACGGTTTTTGTGGTGGAACTTTATGCATCAAATGCATTTGAATTTCATTTGAAATTCATTTCAAACACATTTGGGTTTAATTCCAACCACAACATCACCTTTTTAAAAATCCATTAAATAGCCTCACCTACTTACATTGAGAATAGAGACAATGTATCATCCCATAAAGGTGACTAGATACATCCATCATCTAGTCGTGTCAAGTAATGAGACTTCGCGATGTGATTTGCGGGTCCCACTCGTTTCAAAATACGAATGTGTCCGCAAACACTTTCGGGCTCATTTCGCTAATTCCGAATTAACGAATTTCCGTCGCGACGAGAACTAAATAATTACGCCTAGCGAAATACTATTCAGTCGCTAACG